>OVAX01000032.1:0-18515 GCA_900406405.1 Lepidium africanum
GAAGGTCTACGACTACGAGGCCTGCTTGCACCGGGATACTTGTACTTAAATACTAGTGATGTATCGATTACTCTCACATGATCTATCTTTAATACTGAGAACCATCAAAGTAAATCGTAAGAAATTGGTTAAGAGAAAAACAGGGTCAAGTGAGAGTTGGAGCAATTGGGTCACTTTTAGCTACCTTTCATATCATGGTTCAAACTTTGACCTATCAAAATAGTATCCTCACAAAGAAACATCTGCAGTTTTTTCTGAAAAATTATTCATGTAGATGGCTTCAGATTAATGTGTTGAACACCACGATATATCATATATACACAAAATGTACCTGTACATCTACCACAGATAGAGTAGTGGCATTTTCAAGATCTTCAGCAGTAATTCCAGTAATTTTGGTCCTATAGTCAACAACCGGTTTATGCGGTCTCACAAATTCGTCAAGAATCACCTGATTCATGCATTATCATATTAATATAAAAACATGGTTTGGTCTTAAAGGAGATGTTCACTGAAAAATAAGATCAAGATACCTTCAAATGACGATCAACTGCAGCAACTTTAACAACTGCTTCACTCCCATCTTCACAGAGAACCATCTCACAATCTATAGCAACCATTTCGAGTTTGGTTGCTTTCAAGGCTTCCAACTTATTCTTTCCAAGTCCTGTTACCAACCAGTCCTGTTTTTGCAATTGAAAAAGCTTAGTTAACCTTTATTACTAGATAAGTCTCCGTTCCATATAACAAGGATAAGCTCATCAAACCTCTGCATCAGAAGGGAACAAATAGCCCAAAGGGTACTCATCATGAGTAACAGTCAGTCGAACTAGCCTCTGCAATGCCAATAAAATATATGATTTCGAAGGATCACTTCTGTTTAAACCACAAATGCTCATTCTTACCTGCTCAGCAGTTTCATCTGGAACTTCCTCCACGTAAGGGTTGGGTTTCAGAACCCTACCCAAGTGCTGCGATTAGAAACCCATTTAAACAAATATAAAGATTAAATGTGTGTTATTTGACCAAACAAAATAATAATAAAATAAGAATAAGAAAAATAATAGTCAAACAATTGTGTGTTTGTCTGTTTATAACCTGCAAATTTTCCTGCCTTGAGGGTCTTAAGAAAAGCAACCAAGACATCTTTGGACTGCCTCGAAGGATCACTCAAGCTCGATCCGGCTTGTTTATCATAAAAATTTAGAAACTCTTTCCATTCTCCGTTTTCGCCTTTCATACGTTGCTTCTGCGCTAGTTTCACCAGATTTACCAGTACCTAAGTCACAATATATTTACCAACATACAAAACCCGAAACTTTAGAATCCTTAACGAAATTGATCCTAAGAATCGAGCTATTCTACCAACGTGTAACGGAAAAACTGAAAATGACATACTCTTTTATCAGCAGTAGCTAGAATATGCTCCATAGCCAATTCTGCAGTAGAGGGGAGGAGCTTCGGCGACTCTTTGATTTTTTTAAAAAGTTAGGGTTTGGATCGGTACTGATTTTCTCTCCCATTCTATTTGGAAATAATTAGATAAAATTTTCTTTAACGTAGTATGTTTTTAGTAATTATAATCTTCGAAACGTGAAACTTCCATGTAACTCATGGAATAAGTGTTTTTGAACAATAATATGAATAGACTACCCTCCAAAAAATTTGGTCCATATAATGTATAAACATCCAATATTTTATTTAAAAATTTAGGCCATGAATACGGTATGTTTTTTACACCAGTTTTTAGTTTTAATCTTTTCTGAAAACCATATAGTTTTAGTTTCTTACACGTTTTTAAGAGTTTTTATTTTACACTTTACTACATAAAATTAAAGAACCAGATTTAGTAGTTTTTCTTTATAAAGCTGTGCAGAGTATAGTTTTTTTTTACCAAATAAGAATTCTATCTAGGGTCACTTCTATTTAAGGGATTGAAGTAAATCAAATTAATAAGTAAAACTTTTAGTTAATTTTACTATATTTAAAATCAAATTAATAATTATAAATTTTGAAGATTATATTAAATTTAATTTTTGTGATTCTAAAAATAGTGTCTAAAATAGTGATTTAGTTGTTTCTAAATATTTTATATGTATATATCTATATTGTGGTATTATCTATAAAAAATATAATTTTTAAAAAGTAATTTAAGAAAAAATTTATCCAAAATAAAACAGGAAAAATATAGATAAAACCAAAAACTGTAGAAACTACTATACATACTTTTGAACATCAAAAATCTATACCAAAAACTAAAAATTAATAAACTATTCATGACGATAATTAACCATTCAATAGATTAATAGTGAATTGGTTTTAGGTTTTTAGTTTTTGGTTTTTGGTTTTCAATTTTTGATTTTAGTTTTTGATTTTGGTTAATAGATTTTAGTTTTCAAAAACTAAAAAAATTTGGTTTTTGGTTTATGGAGAAAGTAGCATGAATTTTGTAAAATCTGGTTTTTTTAGTTTTAAAAAAAAATATAAAAACTAAAATCTTAAATGTTTGATTGCTGTAGAAACTATTTTTAAATATTTAAAAAAGTAGTTCTCAAAAATTTGATTGGCTAAAATCAGAGATTTTGAAAAACAAAAACGAAAAATTATCCTAAAAACAACAATCAATCAACACCACAATTTAATGTACAAATGTAAACATCACATATTTGGATTATGATAAAAGTTAGATTGCGGTTTTCAAAGACAATGATATTTTTTATCTTCTCCACTTACGAATCATTAAATACTCTCTCTTTTTATAGAATAATAGTTTAGACACATACTTGTATCATATTCTAATATAAAAATTTTGATCACCATCAAAAGAACAATCTATAGACTGTTTTGAATTATAATTTACTTTTACCACTCTTACATTGTTTTTTACTACTCTTCATTACATGACTTTCACTAAACTACATTTATGATCATAACTAGTTCTGTTTTTTTAAATGGTTCATAAGTGATTCGATTAAGAAAAATAAATGGGTCATATGTTGATGGTAGTCTCAATCACCTTCCTTTTTTATATCTCTTAATTTGTTGCTAATGTAATTACGGTAATTTCAAAAAAAAATTCTTTTTTTTTCTGCAAATATTTTTCTTGAACTATGTAAAACTCATATATGAAATTTAAGTGCATATGATAAGACCTCTTAATATACATGAAATTTGCATCGAAAATGAAGGGACCACATTATTGAATTGTTCAGATTTATTCTTGGTGCGAATTTGGTACAATTTTACATGTATAAACTGTGTTAGGAGAGGAAAAAAAATCTCTAAGTGACAACATATTCATGTGTAAATACTTTATTATTATTCCTTATTAATTATTACAAACATATGTTAGATTTTTAATAAGCTCTTTTTTTCTATTGGTAAAAAGAAATGTTAAATTTGTTGTATATAAGAGAGAATCACACTTACAATATCTTCATGTTATACATGGAATCTCTCATAAGGTAAAATCTCTCTTTTAAGGTTTTTTTTTCTTTTGCTTGTTTCATGTTTTACATACATATGTTAGAAGTATAATCAAATCTCATATAATATAAAATTTATATTTTTATAAGTTAGTTATTCATTTGTATAAATTAGTTATTAATTAAGAGTCACAACTTTTGGATTAGGTAGTTTTATATCAAAAGTCATAAATGAAAAGTTATAACCTTTTATTTGTAACTTTTAGTGAAAATAGTTAACTTTATTTAGTTTAATTTTTGGGTAATTGATTTTTAAGAGTTACAAGGTGGAAGAGACACAACTATTCACTTGTATTGTTTCACTTTCTATATAAATTAATTTTATTCTAATGTAAAATAACAAGTTTTAGAAAATAAAAATTTCTATATCATAATTCTCTTCTCTAAAAGGAGAAGAGATAATTAATTCATCTTCTCCTACTATGTTTCTTTGATTCTCTTAATTGATTATAAAATCAATATTCCAACATGATATCAGAGTATTCAAACAACTTATGACTTGAGTTACATTGTTGTATTGTAGGGAAAAAATAAGTCATGTGGCTTCATTATAGCCTGAGTAAAATAGTGGAGTTTTATGATCCCACAATATGCCAATTCGAACCAGATAGAAGCATGATTACCCTAAACAGAAATGGTTTCAAACGGTATGTATATTGTCCCATCGTCGAGCACAATACTTATAAGTCAATTTCGAGTATATCTGCAAATCAACATATAACAGATGGATACTATGGACACAGCCAAGAGGAGTTTTCTCGGCATATTGCTTACAATTTTTTTGGTTACGAGGATATTAACTAGACACTTTTTGCTGATAAGATGTCGAAATACTTACGTGATATGAATTACTAAGGAGAACATTTCTGGATCGGAGCTGATGAAAGACTTGGTAAGTTGTATGTAATGAATGAAAAATGAGGTTTGCCGGCCGAATAAAGAACAATAATAGTCAGCAACATACTAATAACCTTTGTACTATATGTCAAGAGAACTTACCTGTTGAAGAAGTTGCTCATTTGGGGTTACTATGTTGTCATGTTTTTCACAAAGTGTGTCTAACTCAATGGATTTGGAGTATTGGTAATAATTGTCCAACTTGCATAGACGTGTTCTAAGATATTAATATCTTCGATTAATGTCTATTTTAAGACTGGTTTAATGTCCTCTAGAGTCGTAACTAGCTATTAATTTGTTGTACTTTTCCTTTAATTTCCGTCTAGTTTCATCAGTCTCTATTATATTAAAGAAGATGTGTCGAAATTTTTACTGCTCTTTCCTTTACAAATTAAATTTTGAAGTTGTCCACAGTTTTTGTGAAATGGTGTTAATCTTTATTACTAGTTTATAAGCTCATCAAAACTCAACATCGATTAGATGGGAACAAATAGTTTAAACGGTACTTATCATGCGTTATACTCCCTCCGTTTCATAATAAGTGTCGTTCTAGGATTGTTTTTTCATTTCAAAATAAGTGTCGTTTTAGATTTACAATGTAAATTTTATCATAAATTGTCTAGTTTAACTTAATTATTAACCAATAAAAGAAAAAGAATGTCAAGAGTCAACTAGTTTTTAGGGGTATATATAATAGAATTTTAATATGTTTCCTTAATTTGTGTGAAAAATGTTATAATGACACTTATTATGAAACAGAATGAGTAATAGTTATTCAAACTAACCTGTGTATTGCTAATAAATTTAGGGTTTATTTAAGAAACACGATTTTTTTCTTTCAAAAAACCATCATTGTGGACACAAATTGACGATTTTGCCTTTTTCTTCTTCTCTATTTTTATAGTTTCTTTTTTCCTTAAAATTTTCAAATTCAATGTATTCGGTACTAGATAAAATTATTAAAATTATATCATAAAGCTTCATAGTAAGTCTAAACCCAATCGAAAGTATTAAAATTAAGAAATCATAGTAAAAAGAAATTAGATTAATTATGGAAAAGATGAAGAAGATGAGGGCAAGATAGACTTTTCATAGGATAAATGATGATCTTTTTAAAAGGATGAATGTAAAGGTCCATTTTTTAAAGAATTGAAGAGTAATGTTATATTCTCATAATTAATTCTAAAATTTATGATTTCAAAATCTTCTGGTTAAACAACAAGTGCTCTTATTTACCTGCTCAACTGTCTCATTTGGAGATTCCTCAACTAGGTAAGGGTTGAGTTTCAAAACCCTTGCCAAGTGCTTCGATTAAAAACTCATTTGAACAAATACATAAAGAAGATTTAAATAATTAATCAATTGTGTGTTTTTGGCTAAACATAATAATAAACAAATAAATTTATTCCCAATAATAATAGTCGAACAGTTGTTTGTCTGTTTACAACCTGCAAATCCTTCTGTTTGAGGGTCCTAAGAAAAGCGTGCATCATTGGACCACCTCGAAAGATCACTCAAACTCGATCCGGCTTATTTATCGTAAACATCTAGAAACTCTTTCCATACTTTGTTTTCACCTCAGACATTGCTTCTATAGGCTAGTTTCCCCAAATTTTACCATAACCTAAACCACATTATTTATATTTACCAAAATACAAAACCTGAAACTTTTACAAAAATTCGCCCAAAATTAAGATATTCTACCAACATGTACACGAAAAAGACATACTTTTCTCAGTTGTGGCTAGAATATGCTCCATAGCCAATTCTAGCCGTATTAAGAAGTGGTGGTATTAGGAGAGCCAATCGAGGAAGACCGACGAAGAAGTTAGGGTTTTAAATCAAGTGGTCGGATCAAATCAACTCAAATGTGAGATTGTTAATTATTTTCATTTGGTTACGAGTTTTTATATAGTTTTTTCCGAGCCCTATAGAGATTATGAGGCTCAGGTCGGAACCTCCTAGCTAGTAAAAAAAATTAAGAGGTTTTCCGCATATTTGAAGATTTGGTAGTTATATTTTTTAGTGTGCAATAATTTTTTAGGATTATATTTGATATAATTAAATATAAGCATAAGTTCCTTAATTATATAGTGATATATTTTAGTGCATATATGTGGTAACAAAAAATGGTTATATATATATATATATATATGTATATATATATCAATTAAATCGCCAAATTTTTCACATTATAATTGTTAGAATATTAAGCTAATAATTTGACATCATGTTTTCATTCCTACTATATATTTTAAATTAAAATAAAAATCTTAAAGTACAAATTAGCTATGCATCGTGCTTATCGATCTAATTGATAACAAAAAATAAAAATCAATGAAGCCAGTAACTAAACGCATCTTAATACAAAAAAATTCCATATATAGCCAAATTAAAGTTTTTCATAAATTCGGTATTTGATTTCCTACCATAATTACAAATCGAAGCCAAATTAACAAGTAACCAAGAGAGATAACAATGCAAGAAATAAATTTGAATATCACATGATATATGTGGCCCATATCTTACTCGCTATATGTCACATGCATTCATTATAAACCCAAACAGAAAATAACGTACTTATTTAGAGAGTTGTTCCAAAAGGCTGATACGTTATAAAGTCACCCACATGGAAATGCCATTTATAACGCCCAACATACCAAGGCGTCACATATCACCACACAAAACACAACAAAGCAAACCAAAACGTTACATCCACACGAAACACATACTCCACTATAATATCTCAAAGTTTTCATTTACATTCTCATACGCTTATCGCCCAAACAAACCGTAATCAGTACATGAGTATATAATATAGTTATTTTATTTATTTAATCGAAACTTCTAACTCATGCGTTGAGTAGTCCAAGGGGACGATAATATCACTTCACTACAATCACTCATTCGACTAACAACAACTTGAAACAGATCCCAAACTAGATTTCTTCTCAACTTTTCTTCTTTCTCTACCAAAGAAGAAGAAATCAAGATTATAAAGAAGAGGAACCATAACGATTGAACATAAAAACACAAGTACCGGTCCAAATATCCATAACATCAAAGGCAAAGCTGCATAAAACAACCGATTCCCAACTGTATTCAAAACAAACCCTCTCTCTAAAAGCTCAGCCACATATTCTTCCGCCGTCATCATCATCTCATCTTCTAAATCTTCCGGAGGAAAAGGAGTGTTGATAAGGATATTGACTTGGTTAATGAATCGAATCGAGAGTGAGTGAGAGAAGAAAGAGAAGAGAAAGATAGTGAGAATCGTGACGTATTTTAAAGCCACCATGAACTCTCCATGAGCTCCATATATAGCGTCGTTTAGAGGTTTCTTCACTGCATAAGTACTGCTTATAACTGCAGCTAAACCCGCACAGAGAAGAATTGATGTTGTTGCCATTAAAGTTGATCCCATTATACAGTTTCTTAGCGTTTGAACGGCTAAGATGTTCTTCTTGTCGTTGTCCTAATTGATAAACACATATATAAGCCACGATTACAAAAATTCAACAAAGAGCCACGAAAATTCACTAAAAAACTACGACTAGTCACCATATTTTTAGCAGACCATATAGCTATCAGTAGCCACGTATATATGTGTATATTAGCGGTTGATTGTTACCTTTATGATGGAAGCGACCCAGAAACGACGAGCTCTAGAGTTAGTACCGATGACGGTAGAGAGAGGCTGAGTACGTAACTTGTGCCACAAGTAAACATGGTAAGCTGCATAAGCCATTAGCCCTAGTGGAACCAAGATCACATCTAAGTAACATTCTCTCCATTCCATTTCTTCTTCGAAATTTATCCCAGTCCAACTTCTTTTTGTTTGTATGTTATACGCCAATTTGGAGAAGAAAAATACCCTATTTATAAGAGAAATGATAATGAATTGCTTACCAAAAATTTTTAAAAAAAAGAACGAAAATGACGTGGCAGAGTTTGTCCTTATGTTGGCCATTGTAACCTGTCTTTTGTTAATCTCTTTATTTTTTGGTAAAGGAATTTTATCCTTTCGAATCTAATTTTATTTATGATAATGTATAATATAAAGAAAAAGAAATAATTCGTTCAGGCATTTATTTAGGGATTTAAAGGACTATATATGATATATGTGCAAGTTTTGATTAATACGACACCATATCTTACAGGTTATGGAAAAATGAGTGAAATCTGACGAGGACCATATTCAGATATTAAGAGTGTTATAATTAGTCAATATGATATGAAATAAGACTTTGACAAGAAAATTAACTGATATGAGATAAGACAAGACATTGTGAGTTTGTGTGTGTGTTTTACTCACTTATCTTCCGACACAATGGAATCCTAGCTATTGTTTCCACAATCTTCATCAACCTATATATTTAATTATTTCTCTTTTATTTGTTTTTCGATTCCTTATGCAGGATCATAATATCAATTTTCAAAAAGATGTTAACCAATAATAAACATTGGTGTAAATATTTCACAAGTTATAGTTAGGTTACTTTATTTCAGAAATTTACTTCACATTGAATTTTTACGACTCGGCTAGACTTTGGTTCTGTTGTATTAATGTGTTTTAGTTTTTTTTTTTGTCAACAATGGATCACAATTGGCCGACTTTGAGATTCGATCTCTGGATGTGCAAGTGCGCCTGCCATTTAGTGGACTTACCGCGGGCTATTGGACTAAAAGCCACTTGCTAATGTGTTTTAGTTATGATTTGATTTTTTTTCTTTCACTTTTACTCATTCATTAAAATACTTGGACCAATTTAAAGGTATATTGTTTACCAAAAAAAATTTCTAAACAATTCATTAAGAATACAGGTCAAGAAATCTACTTTGAAATTTAAAACTCTTAGAATGACAGACAAACATACATAACCTAAATTTGAAGAAATTTTGGAGGTAAACAAGGAAGAATGACCAATCTTTAGTAGTTTCCACCATCTTTTTTACCCAACACAATTTTCAAGGTTATGATTCGAATTAATAGTGTTAAGTGTTTATGCTGTAAAGGATATACTGAATTATTGAATTTTGTTTGCTATATTCGACGAGACAAAATGAGAATAAAGTTATACAATAATTGTTTAAAGCTTACAGTTTGGTCGTTACGTTCTTGGACGGGAATTCCGGCTTGGTTCGTTCTTTAAGCCCTTTGTAATTTAAACGTTATAGTGCTCTTCTTTATATCTTCATTAGTTAAAAGTTAAAAGCTATATCAATGATCGAGTAATATATAATTTCTTTAATGATTTTTAAATGCATTAATTATTGACCATTACAATTTTTGAATAATCAAGTTGTCTGTTGTTAGATACTCTCTCCATTTCGATTTAAATGTCATTCTAGCATTTTATCTACAATTTAAGAAAGTGTTCAATTTGTCTATAGTACCCTTATTAATTAATTTTATTTATAGTTGTAATATCTCTTACATATTTTATGTACCAGTAAATTTTACGTATAAAAAATCTATAAAGAACAAATTATATGAAGAATTTTTCCATTTTATCTTATTCAATATATTCTACGAAAATAGCCATTCTTTTCCTGAACAAATTATATAAAAAGTTTACAATAAACATAGAATTTTAAAAGTTACATGTAGTGTTGACTACATTGAAAAATGAAAGAGAAACTAATTAATTATTTATTTGACTTGTGGGACGTATTGTCCATTCAGATTGTTATACAATTTCTATTATTTAATTGTTTTAAATCAAAATATTTTATTATCTTAAGTTGAGGTTGTGATAAGTATTTATTAGTGTAAATTACATTGAAAAATCAAAATGACAATTGATTTGAAACAGAAAATTAGTCATAAAATGACACTTGAATTGAAACGGAAGAAGTATTTATTAGTATTAGGTTTGTAGGTGTTTGCCGACTTCTTCCTAATCTAGTGGTTAAAATAATTTAGCTATTGATTCTGGTATTGAGTTTGATCTTTCCCCAATTGTGGACATACACAAAAAAAAAACTTGTGATTGTTTTCTTATTTTTTTGTCAACTTGATCGACAAGGTTTGATTCATAATTTAAATCCAACATATCTTTAAAATCATTTATTCACATGTAGTAAAGTAGAATTAAAGTTCATATCTAAACCATTATAACATGTAACCAACTAACCGAGAAAAGCTCTAGACTGTAATTGTTAAAAATGTTATAATACTTGTTATACATATTGAGTAAAATCATATACACATATTAGGAGAAAAAGTCATCATACAAGAATATATTATTGCAATTTATACATAATATTACGTATATATATATATATATATATTTGTTAAAGTTATTCACATGTGTAGAATAAAGGATTATAGCACATGTCTATAATTTATAGTATCATAACGCTATCCTTTTGTTAATGCAGAATAAATCGTGAATGAATAAATCTGAAGATTCTTATGCTGAAGATTTGACAAATATTAAAAGATACTTATTCAAAATATTTGTCCCTCACTAGATAAATTCTTATGCTGCCTCATAAGCAATGTGGTCCTACATATCTTTTTATTACCAACAAAGTTATTGTTCAGTACATTTCTATTTCTGATTGGACTCTAGAGTATTCTTTTATTTCTATGAGTGTGCTTATTTCAAAGATCACATAGTAAACAAAAGAAGTTCTTCAAAAAAATCAAATATAATACACTCCAGAAAAAACACAAAAGCAAAAAAAAACCTTTGCTTAAACATGATGAATTAAGTGGGGAAGTGCATTTACTCAAATGATTAAATGTCATATCTAATCCACTTGATTTGGATTCCAGAAAATCGATCAAACTATTGTAAAAAAAAAATTATAAATTATGTACATAACCCTAATATATCCAGTCTTTAACAATTCCATGGAACAGATCTAGAAACACACAAGCCTATTTTATTTACCGCAGAATAATTTTTTACCCCTAAGGCTTTAGAGATTGGATTGATGATTATGTGAATTTTGTCGAATGTCAGTGGTCATTGGCTTAGTCATTCGCCATAGATCCGACATGATGTTTATTAGGCGTTAATGTTCGATCCTGTTTCCCAGGAAATATATGCTCTCATTTATATATGGAATCCAACTGTAAAAAAAGTAATGCTTTTGAATGACAAACTTTTGGGAAATTTAATTTTCTAGAAGTTAAGGTGAAAAATATAAAACTATTGTACGGTAAATATACAACAAAAGACAAAACCTAAAACCTCTTTGGACCATTTTCTATTTGCTTTGTTGCTGCAAACAGAAAACATGCACCTAAGTTGGACTCAAGTATTAGTTTGGTGTGAAAAGAAAACCAAACAAATCGATCAACATTGACATTCTTTATATCTTGAATCACAAAGAACCAAAATAAATGATGCCAACATAGACGTAGTTTTGTGGTTGAACGGAAAAGACTGAGGATAGCGATAATATACTACTTAAGGTTGAATCTTTTCTTAAATCATATTTTGCAAGTGCACTTTACATTGTCTACTAGAATACTACCCGCGCTTTTAGCGAAATTATTTAGATTCTATGATATTATATAATTGGGGTTATATATATATATATATATATTTCAGTTTGAAGATATCTTTAAATCTTTGGTCATGTATTTGGTTTGTCATGTAATATAACAATTAATATGGATAATATTGTGCTATAATTTTTAAATTGGTAGCATATTTGTGATGTTTAGTTTTAGTTTAACCTCAATAACAATTATTAACTTTGACGTATGCTTAAGAAATTCGTTTTTGGAAATTTTTTGAATAAAACATGTAAATAAATTATTGAAACTTAGACGCAGTGTTTGTAGTTATAATTTAAAAAATATTTTAAAACAAACCATATACATACATAAACATATCGATTGTAGACCTATATACTCTTAATTTTTGTAAAGCATTAGTCATATTATTACTGTAACTATTGGGTATGGTATACATAATATGGGATCTAAAAAAGTTAAAACCGGACAATACAGTAAACCTTAGTTGAAACCAAAACCATGATCTTGCTCAAGTGAGCTGAATCAAAAATTTTCCATCTCACCATGAAATGTATCCATTACTGGAACAATGACCTAAAAATTAAGCTTAACTCACTGGCGAAAACAGTAAACAGTAATGTGAACTAAAAACGATCGATGAAAAATTGACACTTGAACCTATATTCAATCAATCTCGCCTTCAAAACTTTGCTGACTCTACAATAATGATATGTGAATTTGTGTCTATTTAGAGTTTCCAATTATCGAGAATTTTTTCTTTTGTAAAATCTTTTGAGATTATTAATCGATATTCTTAAAATCTTTTGCTCTGCATATTAACTGAGTAAATGGAAAAGAAGATGAGGTGAATATAACTAGCAAAAATGTGGGTTAAGCATTTTTAGAGGACGTAGGTTGATAGAGGGAATTTTATGAATGTCATATAGGTTTAACCTTGCTAAGTGAAACAAAAATTGAGGGGCTAAAACAAAAAAAAATTAAGTATGTTTTGTAATTTATTATAAATAGAGGTTGTTTAGATAAATGGACCTCCTTTTAATAAGAATAGATTCATAACTCATTATTGTCTTTTTTTTTTGTCAATCTTACTATAATTGGATTGACAAGGCCCGATCCATAGCCAAAGTTCATATCCTAAAATCTCTTTTATTCCCTCCCCTTGCATCGGGGAGGAATCGAACCCGGGTACCTGAAGATTTGTAAAGTGACCATTACCACTGTGCCACCTATCCTCGGCAACTCATTATTGTCTTGAGTAAATTATTAATATTATTACACCAAATTCATTTGTTATTTTATTGTAATTTTCATAACTTATTATCTTTTTAAGTATATAAAAACAATTTTAACACCTAATTTTATTTGGAAAGGAAACAACTAAGTACGCTTATTGTGTTAACTACAAGCATTGGTTTTCGTTCCATACGTCTTGCTTCATGCTCCTGATTCTTGGCAACAAAACTATGAAATCAAAGACAAGATTATGTAAAACCAATGACTGATGAGACAAATGTTGTTCATCTCACGAAATCTTAAAGCACATAACACAACTAAAAGCCTAACACAGTAAGCTTCACATCTTTTTTCTTTATTGTTGTTTACTTAAAAGGAGGAGCCAACCTACTGCAATTTAAAGACAAAGACAGATAATAACGAATAACTGAAACAATTTTTGTCTAAATCTAATGAAGTATAGCATTAGTTAAATGCGACGAAGAACATCGGTTAGAAAAACTATATTGCATTCTCTACCCTGCCATCCAAACTTTCAAGGTTTTGGTGAAGTACTCTGCATCGCTCCATTGTTTAAGTTGGTGGAGTGAGAAAGGTCCATGTCTATCACTCTGAGGATCTTTGTATAACCAGTTTAATTTCTCTTTATCAAAAAATGGAATCTTAACATCTTCAACTATAGGGTGAAGGGTCTCTCCATAATCCTCGTCATTGTCATCATCATCGCTCAGTTCGATTATCTCTAATGGCTTTGGCTAAGCTTGAGATCCGTTGTTGAGATCAATTTCTAATATACTTGACTGAAGCTGAGAAACTTTAAAATCCTTAGTCGGTGTCCCTCCTCCAATGATCCCCTTTGCTGGTACTTCTACATCTCCATGAAAATACTCATCACCTGTAATTGAGAAGAATTGAGATTGGATCAATTCTAGAACATCTGGTTTTTTAATTGGTTATAGTAGAGCAACCCAATTGGTAGACCAACCAGTTGATGCAAATCAATCTCAAATCTTTAAAAGATCATTATGGCAATTCCTTTCATGTTCTGCCAAATACAAAAGAAAAAAAATAAGAAAAGAAAGAAAACAACATCGTAGATCCACCATATGCATTATATTCTGAAGTCCCCTGCAAATGCAAATAGTACAAATAAGGTGTCAGCAAAATGTCAAAGAGCCTCAGTGGAAACTTACGCACAAGTTCAAAGACACAATCGAAAATAGAAATGGCGAACCTTAAACATGGATTGCTGACACAAGGTGTCAGTAACAAACACAAAAGCAATTACCAAATCATCTCTGATCATGAATCAAAAAGTTATGTTTTTCTTGGCTTGTAAGAGAATGATCTCTAGACACACCCGTAATAACAATAGTTTTAACATCATTCCTTCTCAAGGCCTCCATGTAAGTACTTTTAAGGCCATATAGCACTTTACAAAAATATACAAAACAGAGTCACAGATCATGAATTCCTTCCGAAGATGAAAATACAATTTGAGAGACTGCAAAAGCCAAAATGGAAGCCGAACGGATTGGACGATAATCAAACACCAGAAATAACCTAGGATTTGATGAGATGAATTTTAGAAATTAGTAAAACAAATAAAACTGAAAATGTAGAAGAAAATGCTATCAAAATTTAGAGGATTAACATGACGATTGATGAGTGCTATGACGGCAAAACCATCCATTGCTGCCAACGGAAATCAGAAAAAAAATCCAAGTAGAGTACCTCTTGAACGGGAGGTAATTCTCGTTTAGTTCTCTCTCGACATGGATCCGATTTTTTGACTGAAGATGATGAAAATGATCTTTCTTTCAACTCTATGTACAGTCACTTTTCTGTGAGATAATCAATCATCAGAAGCATTCACCTCTCAAGCTTTTCCTTCTCATAATGTCAAAAATGTTCGAAGAGGAGATAATTAGATGAACACAAACAACAAATCTAAAATACCCAATTTGCTTTTCGATAATGTCATAGCATAAACAAACCACTTAAAAAATACCCAACTTTAGTACCAGAAATTTACCTTTACAGAAGCATTTTCATTATCAAATTTCTTAAAAAACGAAGCTCTGTAAGTATTAAGACCTAAAACACTCAAAACGATTCTATTTTTCTGGTATCGATCTCCAAAGACGGGTCTTATAAAATTGTCTTATGGTTGTTAATTGTGATTTTACCCTTAAACTGATGTAGTATTTTTCTATGAATTGACCATATTTAGAATCATTTCTAGTACAAACAAAATTAGATCCATCAAATTCAACTAGAACTGCTTCAAAATCAATTATATAAAGCAATTGCGATGTCGTCTTCAAATTTCTCAAGAGCTTTATCCATGATTCAAATGGAGAAGCATGTTCAAGTGAGTTGTTCAAAATCCTCAACATCTCTTCCTTTCACTTCAACTTCTGAAACAATTCATCAAAACCCAAATAAGGAATCGAGAGAACTAATCAATCCAAAAATGAAAACTTGAGAAAAGGGAGAAATAAATAGTGAGAGTAATTGTAAATAAGTGGAGAATTATTTGGATTTATGAACAGATTAATCAATGGTGTATGAAGAAAAAAGGAGAACGTATCGATGTTCACCTTTAATACGCCCACGATCTTCTTTATATTTGAGAATTATTTGATTTATCGTATTTTGTATTCGTTCTCTTTCGTGTTATTTCTATTTTGTTTTGTAAAACTTTTTTTTTAATTTCATTATTAAACCAAGTAAGTAAATAGTAAAAAAAAATGAATGTGTGTAAGTGGAGTTATTTTTCTCGTTACAACTATTTTTTATATTTTATTCAATTCATGTTAAAAAGTAAATTTAAAAACGAAAATAATAAAAGAACTAAAAGATAATTTAAGAATGAAGCTTTAGTTAATTTCTTATAAATTAAGGTTACAAAAAAAGACTTCCGTTTTATTAATATTAGATTTTGGTTTTTAGGTGAACTCGAATTTTAAACAATTTTAATATGCTATTTGAGATCGAAATATCTGAGTTATTAAAAAATTTCAAAGATGATGCAATTTCAATAGTATACAAGTATGACTAGAAACTTTGTTCGTATGAAAAGACAAAAACGTCACGGTAAGAAAGATGCAAGAGAGGAAAATTTGAAGATAAACCTCACTCTGGAATTGGATATTGACACTTTTCTAATATAAAGGTAATTCGGTTATGGTCTTAATTAAGGTCATCTACTTCGTATTTTGCTTGGTCCATATCTTTGGTGTAATCATCACAATGACGTATTTTTATAGTTTCTTTTTAAAACTTGACACGCGTCTATATAACTTGCAGTTTAAGACTAGTCTACTTGGGCTCGAGAGCTGCAAAATTACGCATATGTGGGTTATCAATATCCATTGTAATATGCTTGTTAAAACCTTTAAGGCCTACTTTCTTTATTGAGCTGGTATTAAAGACATATTTATGATCAAAGCTAAAATTAGCAACAAAATTTAGTGGATAATTGGTATTTGGTATTTCAATTTAGGGACAAAAAAGTCCATTATAAATGTCTGTTTCTATATTTTATTATAACAAAACTCAATTCTAGATAATCGCAAAGTGATTTTGTAACTCCTCATAATGTAAGAATTTAAAATTTGACTTATGAATTCGATTTCATCGAGTTAATTGTTTAAAAAAATATATCGATTTATATATGAGCTAGTGGCCAACTTAAGAAGCATATGTTATAAGTAACGATGGTCTGTGTTAATGAGATGTTACTATAGATTCATTATTTCCTTTTTTTGATACCTCATCATTTATCCATATTTGTAAAACAGCAAATCAAATCTCATAGACATTGGAAATCAGATCAATCAATGGCAAATGGATCGATCTGCATGTTAAATAAAACGGAAATTGAAAAGTGCATCAATATAATAAAGAGATTTCATACAACTATATTCGAATAATCATCATAAACCAATAACAATCATGAAAAATCATTATTGATTTGTGGCACGTAGAGAAATCAGAGAATAAAAGCCAGCTAGTTTTTCCAAATTTAATTAAGGTACATTTTCTCAATTATTCATAGCAGTTCAATCATTTATCTTTGTCTCTTCATGGTGGTGGTTAGTACCACTTTAATTACAACATAAACTTAAAACTTTCAATAAATTATTTGTTCTTGTTTACGTTGTTTAATGAAGAGACGTACGGAATTATAAACCTACTACCTCCCAAAAATAGAATTGTGGTTGTTTGTAATAGATGATTAAGTAAGTAATTAATCATTTGAATCAAGAGCAACTAAACTCTAGCTAAAGTAATTAATAAAAAGTGGTTAACATATGTGTACAAAAAAGAAGAACGTGTAATTGTGATAGAGGCCATGTTGTACGGGCCACTACTGAGAATTAATGATTAAGAGATGAATAGTTAAATAATTGTATATGGTGGATTGGTGGCTTATAATGGTCTCGTGGATAGCAGTTACAACGGGCAATATATTGGTACACAGAAACGGTGGACGATTCTTTCTTCTAGCAGTTGACCCACTCGAAAAATGAATTTGACCAAAGAGTTAATATCTAATACTTTTCTCCGAAATTTGATTTCAAATAAACATGTAACTCACAAAATAAGATTTGTTGTTTAAGCTAAGGATCTGATCTTATTATTGACTAAAAAAATTAGAAGTTCACATATGTAATAATATTACTATTAATTAATATTTACATGTTATTAGTAATACTATTACAAAAGCGTAGATTTTCTCTTCCAAAAATTTTGCTTGCAGTTAGGAAAACTTGAAATCTGCAATAAGTAAACAATTAGAGTGAATTAGCGTAAACCATTTATTCCAAAAAATTGTTTGTAAGTGAACGAATTCGAATTCTGCCAAAGGAAAATAATCAGCCAATATTCTGACAAAATAATAAACATTGTTGCCTAGTTATAATCCAATAAAAACCGAATTTAAACTTATGATGTAATCTAGCGTAAATTAAATTCATTAGTATAGTATTATATATATGTAGAAGCCAATATTCTGACAAAATAATGTTATTAAACAATGGTATGCTTTGTGCGTAATCTTTGGTGATATATATTCATTGCTTCTCCGCTAGTTCATCAACAGCACATGCAACCATCGCCAGTCTGAAAACTTCAATGCTAACTATAATATTGAATAAGCTAGGCATTTTTAAATAATTTTCATAACATTTTCATCAAATCGGCGTCAACCTTTTTGTTATGAAATATTTCATGTAATATTATGCCGACTTTATTGTTGATTTATATCATATCAAATTCAAATGATTCAAAAGATATGATTAAGTCGTTGTAACCAATCATTATATTTGCATATACATTTTCAAACATATTCGTTCTTTGGTATTTCTGTTGATAAAGCTTTTTTTTTTTTTTTTT
>OVAX01000032.1:18527-147497 GCA_900406405.1 Lepidium africanum
TTTTTTTTTTTTTTTGATAAAGCTATCTTGATCCCTATTAATTTTATTTTATTTTTGTTGTCAAACCCTGTTTTTGATTATATCTTCATAAATCAAGCCATTCCCGAATTCACATCCCATATACACATTTTGCAGATACATAATGTCAATTATAAATTCAGACAAAATAATTTACTAACTATATTTACTTACATATATTTGCTTACAATTATATTATTCATAAAAAATTCAAACTAACAAATGTTGGATGCTGAGTTTCACTTACTCTGGTAGTTAAATGTTTCAATTAATGGTTTTGACTAGGGGTGTCCATACGGATTAACCGCCCCATTTAACCCGCTCTGTTGCAGGTCCAATTTTCTTTGCGGGTTAAATAGGCCAACCCGCATAACGCACGGTCATTAATATAATAACCCTAACCTTCCCTAATTCATGATTGTGGGTTATGTGGTCTCTCTGCGGTTTTCTTAATTATGTTTCTATTTTAATATACAAAATAAATTTCAAATAAAAATGTATTAGAAACAAAATTATAAAACCATAAGATGCACAATCTATATGTTATGAAACATTTTTAATAATATAAAACATAAATTTGATAAATAAAAGGGGTAAATGATTCGTTAAATTTATTCTATAGGGTTTGACTTTATAAAATTAAGAGACAATTATGTTTTATATTAACATTATATATTACCCGACATTATAATTTTTTATTAAATATGATTATTTATAGATTTTGATTATTTTTGTAATTTTTCATATATCTGCGGGTCGGCATGCTGACCAAATGGTCAAACTCGCATTAACTTTTTGTCTATGATGGGCTAACCCGCAAAACTCGCTTTTTATTTAGAAACTAGGATTCAATCTTATCAACTACAAAGAAAAAATTTTAAAGAATAAGATTTGAGTTATTGATTATGTTTTATTGATTTTAGTTTTAGTAAAAAGAATAAATAAATGTCAAATAAAACTTGTAACAATTGTAAGTGACTTTTAGTCTAATGGCTGGCGGTAAGTTTACTAAAAGTAGACACACTTGCACATTCAAAAATCGAGTCATGCTGCTTGTATTGTGCACAAACTTGATTAATAGACCGACCAGTTTTGCCAATGTTTGAAAAAAAAAAAACTTGTAAGAATTAAACTGTTGGAACAAAACTACATGCCAACTTATAATAATATAATTTCATCTCGATGGATGATGAATTAAAGGTATATTATATTCGAAAATAAAAATGATCGGATCTAGAGAAAAATAAATGTCACTTCAATATAAATAAAAATAGGAAAAGCTTAAAGGGTTCAATCACATGGGGTGGTTCAATGAAAAACCGAAACCGCACGAACAATGACGTGTAGACAGAAGGCTTTTACCGGCACGGTCCTCCATGTTCCAATGAGATTCGTCGGTAAAAGTAACTCTATTTTGTCGTTTATCCCAATTTTAAACCTAAATTACGAAAAAGGTATCTAATAGGAGAAAGTAAGAGGAGACCCAATGCCTTAGATTCGTGTGAACTGTTTAAACTGTGAAGTCGTTTGCTTTGGAAACTGAAGCCTTCCCCATGTTTCTTGTTTCCTTCTCTTTCTCTTACCACAACACTTCCACTTCCACTTCACTTTCTTACTTACTTTCGAAGTTATTTCCTTTTGCCACATATATTCATACACTTTGTATCTAGGATCTCCAACAATTGTACATAAACTATGATTTCTTTTTCACAATCATCAGTAAATTATCATCCATTTAAAGTTTTAATGTTAAAGTTAAACAGAAAATGAGTTTCTATAATTTAAGTTAAACTTTAACTGTGTATGTGTCTAGCTCTAACTTCTTACATACCCAACTAATAATTCACATATCTGAAATTTAATTACAACCCACTCTAAGTGGAAGTTAAAATAATAAAGAGTTAAGATGTTAGTTTTAAAATTGAAATCCAAGTGGTCATTTGTTTCAAATAATCATTTGCTTTTTTGTTAACTAAAAGATTTATACACTAGCTAGGTTCTAATCATCGTTTCTACTAATATCGAAAACACGGTTTTAAGAATTTTTTCACTGGGAATTTAATTAGGGGCGCACTAGGATCAACCTTATGCTTAAACCACTAATTCACCACATTGTTGGTTTAACAATTGTTATCGGCAATGAATTTTATTAAGTATAAATATATGATTTTCTGAAATCGAATTCTTGTTAAAAAAATATTGCGGAATTAGACACTAAATAACTTGATTTAATGCATTTCCGTATGTATTTAAAATTTTTTTGAAGATGAAGTAACAGAAAGAGAGTTAACTAACTCCAAGTTTAATATTTGTAAATAATTTAAAACGCAATAGTGTCGATTAGAATAGTGTTTATTAATTGCGGATTTGAAACGCTATCCCAAAAGCATAATCAAACATGGCCTTAATAAGGAATTATTAAGTTAAGAAGGTCAAACAAGATGTAGTACCCCAACTAAAGGTTTTCAAGTTGGTAATTAAGAAACCCAAAAGCATATGATTAGTTCATTATTTTAATCATTTCATATCAAGTACTAATCTAATAAACAATTAAAACAAGATTCCCAAATGTCACCCACACCTCTATATATCTCCCCAATCACCAAAACCCACCATGTCTCCATCATTACACAACACAAGACAGAGATAAATAAACAGACAAAACACAAAGAACAGAAAGCCATTTCTTCTTCAATCATGGAAGCTAAGAAATCAAACAAAATCAGAGACATTGTTAAGCTTCAACAGATCCTCAGGAAATGGCGTAAAGTCGCACACGCATCAAAACAAGCCAAAGTTGACAACGTAGAAGACAACAACAATAGTAGCAGCAACATCAACATTAACAACAATGGAAGTGGAAGTGGAAGTGGAAGCAAGAGCATCAAGTTTCTGAAGAGGACATTATCTTTCACAGACACAACAGCTGTTCCTAAAGGCTACTTAGCTGTCTCTGTAGGGAAAGAAGAGAAAAGATACAAGATACCAACAGAGTACCTTAGCCACCAAGCTTTCCATGTGCTGTTGCGTGAAGCAGAAGAAGAGTTTGGGTTTCAACAAGCTGGTATTTTGAGGATTCCTTGTGAAGTTGCTGTGTTTGAGAGCATTTTGAAGATAATGGAGGGAAACAAGACTGATGCGTATTTGACAACTCAGGAGTGCAGGTTCAATGCAACGAGTGAGGAAGTGATGAGTTATCGTCATCCTTCAGATATCCCTAGGACTCCATCTCATCAACCTCACAGTCCAATGTGCAGATAGTCTTTTGTTTTTAATTTGCTTGTTGCTTTGAAACTATTCTTCTTCTTCCTCTTCCCCCATGTTCCCACTTTTTCCCTTGGGGATTTGAACTTGTGTACTCTGCAACTTCAATGAGAAAAAGAGTGAGAGATAGAGAGATTTTTGAATAATGGAATGTACAAACTGATCATTGAAACAGACAATATCAATGAAAAGCTCTCTTTTTATATACTCTTATATGAATCAAGATGGAATCAAACTGATTGTTTATCACTAGATCCATCATCCATTGTAATCAAATCCTATATGGTTGAAAGTCTTAACATATAAATGTAAGAAATCAAATTCACCATACAATCTCTATCCCGTTCTGAACTTTTCCAATACCAAATCTATGGTATCTTATAATGTCTCAAAAGTTAATCCTTAACACCGTACGAATGAACATGGAGAAGAATGTGTCAGTTTCAGAAGGATTGGATACAGGACATCTAAACAAAAGCAATCATTTGCAGGCTTTAGCTTATATTTTCAGTATCTGCATCAGTCTTTAGAAATCAAACTCGCATCAGTTTTTAGAAATCAAACTCACATCAGTCCAAAATACCATGTCAATTCAAAGATTGAACCAAGTAAAGGTGGCTCAATGGTTAACTTACACTTTGACCACTATCTTATTCATATGACAGTTAAGAGACCTTATTACAAAACAAGTAAAAGGTTCATATTTTCTATCAATGAGTCACACAAACGTTATTTCCGGAACTACCCATGTGTTACAATATGCCAAGTAATCAGAGACTTAACATAAACTAATTAGAGTTCTTATCATTGGTTAAAATAGTGTAGAAAAGATAAAGAGTACCTACGGAAATGTACTTATCAATCATCAAGTGGAAACTCTGATTGTTAAGCTATATAGATTAACAACGTACAGTAGTATCCTATGCTTTTTTAAACCGAAGCTATTGTTACTATAAGTATCTGAATTAGTGAATATAATAACAGAGTCACAGAATTACAGGCACATTTTTCTCTCTAAACTAAGTAGCCCTAATTATTGAACTCACATGTTATTAACGAATAATCCATAACGGAGTACGGCAAAATCAAAAGGCATGATCTTGGAATCCTCCCAAAACCAATCAAAATTCATTACAGAGAGAGAGAAAAAAGGAGTTATTCTCTCTCACTGATGGTCAACGTTCAAAGCTTAATTCAGCAATGAGATCTGATAAAACGGAAAGGCCACATGATCTCTGCACCCTGAGACTTACCAACATTCAAAGCAACCACTCAATAATATATACATGTGTAGATCATCTCCTGAACCTGATCTTGAAGAGACTAGAATACTCATTACTTGAGCAACTTGAAGATAGTGCAGGTTCTGTAATAGACAGCAAGATCCAGCAATAGATTCATAACCATAGGCCTGGGAAATTTAAAAAACCATTGTGACTGTTCTGTACGTCCATAAGTCATAGTTTACTGCTCTGAGAAGATTGGTATTTAAAGTTATGGAGCTATAAGACAGTTAGAGAAACATGGAAAATGCATATTCTATAAGTAACTTATAAGACAATATGAGATGTAAGTTTCTTGCCATTGACACAATCCAATTCTGTGAGGAAGATTTGACAAATCTAAAATTGAATTGATGTACCATTCATGTCACCATTCATTGGGAGAGGGGAATCAGGAGGTGGTTTGGACTGAACATGGACCATTCATTGGGCCTATATTGGGCTGAACATGGACTAAATTGGACCCATAATCACCAATAACCTGTCCCAACCAAAGCTTCAGAACGAGTGCACAAGTTGCTGAATCTGTTGTCTTGATTATCTGCAAGTAACTAGTTAAGATGATCACAAAACAAGAACAAGGACTAACATTAGCCGTAGGAAGAATCTTTTGTAAGTCCTTTAGAGTAAACATAGAAAAGTCACTCTTCAATGATAACATTGCAAACCAACTCATGTCTCTCTAGTAATTTCACAAGGTTCATCAACATTCATGTTCTGTTTCTTCTAAGTTATTACTTGCCAAGAAGCATCGTTCAACAGTATTATTCAAAGCAATGGCCTTGTGAGTACCAATGTCAATATATAGCTAGATCAGAGGGAGCATCAAGAATCCAGAGGTCTCCCATTCTCAATATCCTGCTGAAAGAATGTTTTGAATGTGTCCATCCTCGACTTTGCTTCTGGTAATCTCCTCCCTTCCAGGAATTTCTTGGTTGCTGTTACGAAACCTTCCTTGTCCTGTCGTTTCCAGTCCTGACATAGTGTAACAATATATTAAAGATTGAAGCTTTCACATTCTAAAAGCAACAAGGAAAGATAGAATAAAAGATTTCTAACCTCTAAATCCCATTCACCATAAAGATCCGGATCATCTTTCTTCTTCCATACATATGTTTCGACGTGCAGCTTCTCTGAATTATCCTGCAGATTACAAAGCATCAAGAGGTTCATATCACAATCTAATCTAACTAACGTCGACATAACCATGGAGATGTAGTATCAAGACTTTAAGACAAGTACCATCAGCACCACTTCAACAGCCTTTCTGTCATATTCAACATCCTCAAATTCATCTAACATCTTAAGTTCATCATCTGTTATGCCCTTTAGCACCTATACACAAGAAAAAAGAAGTTTTCAAATCCTGAGAAACCTCCAAACCAAACATATTAGCAAAATAAGAAGAGAAGCAAAATCGTCTATACGCAATAACAGAACATAGACTTCCCACAAAGAACAATGGTCTTAACGTTTTCTCTAGGATTCAAAGTCTGGTCCTAGTTTTTCCATCATTAACTAATTGGAGGATGTTAAAAAAGGGAATCAGGGACAATTAACGAACTTTTCCGGTGACTTCTCTTGTACCGTCCGGTAAAATTGTTGGATAGACACGACCTTTGATTCTAAACCTGTGACTGAAAAAATCCCAGAATCGCCGTTAATCAATTTCTCATGGGGATCCAAAAACAATTGAGAGAGAGACGCACAAGCCGGAGAGTACAGCGGAGACACTGTCAGGGACGCGATCAAGAAGTACGTGAACAACTTGGGGCTCCTGGAGACTGCCATAAACAAAGAGATTATGACAATTTTTCCCAGACAACGCACTCATCTTTCTCTGTTTCTCCGACTCTGTCCAGTTCCTGCGACTGAATCTACATTTAAGAGTTCAAGTGTCCATTGTCTGTCCACGTGTAAAGCATGAACGAGGTTGAAGATACTACATTGTTTTACTCGCCGTAATTTTTTTTATTTTTGTGTTAACGAAAACCCTGAAGATCGACAGGACAGATGGCCAAGTTTCTACTAAATCAATTTCGAGTACAGAGGAATTAAAACCGTAACTGTAACAAACAAGATATCCATTTTAGAAAGACAGATTGGGTCAACCCAAAAGAACCTCGAATTGAGTCTTTAGAGTACGACATTTGAGAAGGTAATGACATTATCTAAGATATTTGTCCAACAGAGTAAGATGATGATCGTTGTTTTGCACATCACATGGCCATTGGTTCAGGGCCAGCAGCGTTTAAGATGTCTAAGAGTGAGTTCTGGGGCTCCAACTCCTCGTGCCAAAGCTGCAACTTATCACCAGGGTAAAAGTTTCTTTTGACTCCCTCTGAGTTGATCTGTCCAAAAGCATCAAAAGCAGTTTGTTAACTAAGTTACACTAAGAGATATTTTAAGTCTCCCTTAAGAGTACATTCGCCAGAGAGATATCTTACTATGACAGTCCGTACAACGCCTCCACTAGCTCCATCACGGGCGATGGCTAGTGAAACTGCCTTCACAACAAGGTCCTGCAAAATGTACAAGCGTGATACAATAACAACCAGTTACAACAAAAAGGGTTTGTACGGTTTTGCATATGCAGA
This sequence comes from Lepidium africanum, assembly GCA_900406405.1. NCBI lineage: Eukaryota > Viridiplantae > Streptophyta > Magnoliopsida > Brassicales > Brassicaceae > Lepidium > Lepidium africanum. The sequence continues at coordinate 25,690 of OVAX01000032.1, forward strand.
ATTATGATGATCTGAACCGCCTTACCTCGGCCTCTTCTTTGGTCATGTTTTCTTTCCATGCCTGATCGAAAAATCCGTACAGATAACTCGAACCAGAGCCTACACAAAATTTCATTAGTTGCTAATGGAAGCTAAATATCATGTAAGAAAGCAAAATCATATAATCCAGTACTGCTATGTTATAGCCCAACAATCAAAAGACGCAAAACGATATGGTTTTTACCTCCAATGGCAAATGGTTGCTCCACCACAGTTCCACCAAGTGGGATCCCGTAGATCTTCCCACCTTCATATTTATCCCATCCTCCCACAATTAAACCAGTTTGGAGCATGTTCTGCTCAAAAAGCATACAATGCTTCAGTTGACAATCTTACCAATCAAACTAAGAAATAACCATACAATAACACACCGTATGCATCTTTATTCTTTTTTAAGCAACATATATAGAATGATTCAGAGTGCAGAAAACTGAGATATTAGCATACATATACAGTAGAATATATACTTCTTGAGCACTGCACACAGTAGCAATATAACAGAAACTTTCTAAATAACATTGAAAATTTGTGTTGACCAGACTTGAGAACAACCATTAACAACGGTACAATCAACAACAGATTCATAATCATATATACTAGCATGCCAGGTTTGACATGTATCTATGGCCCCAAAATTTCAGCTTCAGTCATAAAGAAATTTAACATACGCATGTTTTCTCTAGAAGAACGGATCCTAGTACAAAATGGACCAACATTCCCACTATGATGAGTCTAAGTTGCTGGGAAAACAGCCAAACTAAACTGCAAGCTTTAAAGCAAACTTTTACCTTGTTATTATATGCGAGCATCCTAATAAGGTTGGCAGAAACCTTAACAGTTGCAGGCTGCCCCAGCTGAATTCTGCAGACCATAAGCAAACGATTGTTATATCTTCAGATATATAACACATCATAAATATCAACTCATGTAATTTCTTCCAATTGATGGAAGAATGAAACACTCACGTATGCTGGTGAAGAAAGTAGCGGACATAGTCAGAGACAACCTGAGAATCAGCAGCCTGCAAAAAGAACAAGAAGTAAGCTTATGGTAATCAGTAAAATGCATCAGGATAACCCATTAGCAAGTTATTCATAAACAACAAACATTAGAGTACGAAATCTAGCAAGCAGAAGAGTTTCAAGAAGAAGTTTAGCGAGCAGAAAAGCTTCCATAGAATGGGTCAAACAAAACAAAACCAAAAAGTTTCTAAGAGAGATCCAACTAACGAATGATTATTACCGATCCAGAGCGGCAGACGTAGACATTGTCTGTGAGTTGTGTGATTTTGTCTGAAGCCCGGTTAGCTACGTACATCCCTGCGCGAGTAATTGATAAAAGATCTCAATTTCTTCAGCTTTCTCAAATTCCCCCAATCGATCAATCGAATTCACTTATTCTCCGTTCCAATTGAGACATAAAAAACCTCAGATACAACCCAAAGAACAAAAAATAAACCCTAGAAGAGTAGAGAAAGGGGAAAATCTCACCGGTGCTGGTACGTGAGTCGGCTCCAAGGACGACACCTCCATTGTAAGTGACGCCGATGATGGTCGTCCCCATGGAGTGCGGCGCATCGAGATTGAGATCCATTGAAGAATTTGAAACTTCTGTGAAACGAAATGAATCGCTAAGTTGAGAGTTTTGCGAGTAATACTACGATTCCGTTGATGACTGATGAAAAGGAAGAACTGGCTTAGACCCCAAGTCGGGATTCCTTCCTTCCTTTCTATTCTTTCTATGTCATTATGGACCCTCCAAATACAAGCCCAACTGTCGTTATGGGCCTTCGTCCCTCCCTGTATGAGGAAACTACATTTGGTAAGAACACTCAATTATGTCGTACTCGTAGTGAAGTAGCCCTCAGGTACCTGGACCCGATCACGGTTTTGGTATTTAGAGTTTACTTAATTCATTAGAATATTTTTGTGGGTTTGTGTTGTGTTCGGGTATTAAATTTTGGATCGGGTCTTATAAAATATCATATTTTGAATTGGGTTCAGGTCAGATCGAATATCCGAATTTTATAATTAATTTTTTAATCAAAATAATTTCAACTAAAAAATAATCTTTAAAAATTATAATTTGATTAAAATATTTATAGTTTTAGTTTTTTTATTATAATAAATTGATTAGTTTATTTAAATTGCAGGTATAATTTTAAATATTTGTGTAATTAAAAGTATATATATAAATATTTGTGTAAATATTATACATTTTTAGGTTCCGGGTTTTACTTGATTAGATTCGGATACTCGCACTCTCATAATGTAAAAGCCGTTCGGGTATTTTATAGATTTCGGCCAGGTTCAGTTACGGATATTTTGGATCGGGTTCGGGTTTTAGTTAGAGTTCGGCTTACGAGTCGTAGTTTGAGATAGGCCTAAGCATAATAACCGAAACGAAAAAATCGAAAGTTTTATTTTAGTTTTTAGAAAAGAACTATTCTAATATCTAGATAATTTTAATTTTTGGTTCGATTTTGTATAGAGAACCGAAATGTATCAAATAGGAACCACTACTAATTAGTAAAAATATTTTAGTTATTTTTTTATTACAAATAATTATATTTTTGTTTCTAGTATTTGGTTATTTTGGGTATTTTTTTGTAAAAAATAATCATTTGAAACCGAACCAATATTATTTCGAGACTAATTCGGTTTCATTTTTCAAAACCGGAATCAAACCGAAATTTAGTTGGTATCATTGATTACCATATTTTCAGAAACTGAAAAAGACCGAACTGAACCGAATAACCAAACAACCGAACTGAACCGAATAACCAAACAACGATGGCTAGTTTTGGCATGTATATAAGGACGTGTATAGGAATTACATTTTCATACGGTGATGCTAAACGAGTAAACTATTGAAAACGTTTCGTTTCTCATCTTTTGAGATATTATCTAAAGCTTGTTTTAATATGTTTTATTTTCTTGAAACACAACTAGCACTCGTTAGGACAACACACAAGACAAACAGAGTTGCGAACACACAAAGATCTTCCCTACTCAGAAACAAACTTTGTTAAAAAACAAAAGAAAAAAAGAGCGATCTGCGTTTTCACTGGTCTCTGAAGCCAATGAGAAAACTACAAGAGCTATAATGTAGTGGCAAGTGCTTCTGGATGATGAGGAAGTATCTGATGAGCCGTAGGTACATTGCTCTTGGACTTGTTAGCCATATGGCTCATTCTTGTTTCCTTCACTGGTGACACCTTCTTTGTCGACGACTCGGCCAGAACTTTCCTCACCTCGTTTGCTAGCTCTATAACATAATCCTCTTCATGTCCTGTGTAAAACAACAACAAAAATGCTCAATGTCTGTTTTTCTATAACCCTCAAGGTCATAACTTTTGACTACAAAGTTGAGCAGACGTTGTTCTTGACGAATGGTCATCAACATTCAATTCAAAATTCTTAATATCATGTTGAAGAGAAAGGGAGCTTGGACGAACCAATGTCGTGCATTGCCTTCTCTAGCAGGAAGAGATAATCTCTGTTGTTACCACAAGGTCCATTGGCTGTCGCAATTTGTCTTCAAGTACACAAAACAACAAGCTATACCGTAAGGACAAGAATCTGGCATATAAATTGAAAGAACAGACAAGGTTGGTCTGGAGATTATCACAAGAGTTTACCTTGCCATGTCTTCTAGTGGCGCAGGTCCAAGGTAATACTTATTCGAGACCTTGTCTGGAGTAGAGGTGAATCTGAAGATGTAAGAAATTCATCAGAACACAAAAACTTGTAGAAGAGAAGCAAAAGATTTTTGGCCTTATCAATTATAAAACAGCCTCAAAGGTCCTGTGTCATAGTAAAAAACTTACACTATAACTCCGGTTACAGCTGGATTCAGGGGATCATCTTCCTGTGAAAGTTAAGAGAGGAATCTTTTGAGGTCAATTTTAAGGAGCATTAGAGAATGAACTTGACCAATACAATCAGGCATGCCGTGACTCACCTTGTAGAAGTCTACACATGTCTTGAGATCATATTCGCATTCTCTACGTTCCAAGTACTGTGCACAAATAGAATGATCAACACATAGACATTAACATGACACATCAAGCAATCTAGTCTTTCAAGGACATACCTCCATAGCCAAACTTTCTGTTTCTGGTCCTCCACGGACACAGAATGCAGCACCCCACTGTCAAGTAAGCATTGTATAGTTAGCAAGAAAAGAAGAATCTACGAGTAACTAAGCTCATTGTACCATATAGACAAGTAAGAATATCTACTAACGCATATGGCTTCTTCATCTTTCTCAAGAGTGCAAGTTCTTGCAGGATGCTCTGGTGTACCTCTATGATCAATGCAAGCTACAAGTAAAATTAAACCAGAAAAGAATCAAACTACTGATTGAGAAGACGATGAAGCAATCAAATAAGTAAAGGAACAAACTTGTTTTCCTTGAGCTTACCAAGATCAAAAACACGTTTATATCCCTTAATGAAACCTAACACTTTCTCATCGTAGTTAAATCCAGGGTTCCACACAAGAGAACCATAGCCAAAGACCCACATCACCATTGTTTGCACTTAATTTCTGTAAACACCCAAAAACAAAGACAAAAGAAGAAAACATCTTAGATGAATACAAAAACCATATCTTAGTGGACGGTGAGAAAAAGGTTCAACATGTAAAGACAAATAAAGCTAAAAAAAACACATGTGCAACATACAATTAAGACAAATTACAATGGACCAGCGTTCCAAGTGTTAATTCCTCTGTAAATGGCAATAGATAAGCTCGGTTTTTGGGTTCTCTTCAGGACAGCTCAGAAATGCCTAATAAGGACCCAGCTCTTCTTTATTTGTAAAATTTTCTATATATTTCAATTCTAAAAGGATAAACTTTTTTTCTTTAGATTTAATGGTATGATCATAGATTCATAACCAAATAGAACAATAAGAACATTTTCTTGTATTACAAATTTACAATAAACATCGCTGAGAAGATGCACCAAAATGCAGAAAGAAAGAACAAAAAAACATAAAAATCAGAAGTTTACCGTCGGGCACGATCTTCGTGAAAGAAAAATCAATCCAACGGTGAGACAAAATCTTCTCTCTTAATTCAATAAGCCGAAAATTTCGTGAGAGGAGAGATTACAGAGAAAAAGGTTGAGGGAACGACGACGTTTAGGTTCGTATGGAGCAAGTAATGGTAATGAGACCACTAAGCTCCTTTCTCTCCCTCCCTAGTCTTTCTCTCTGAATCTCTCTGCTTTACGGCTGTTGTATTTAGAAAGAAAATGGAAGGAGGAGGCGATATGTGGGAAGAAGAGCATTTATAGAGAAAGAGAAAGAGAGAGAGACGGAGACAGAACCGTGTGTGTTCATGCCACGCATGTTTTTTCGAGTTCCGTTGATATTTTGTCTGTTCCGTTTTTCATTAGTCACGTGACGGGACCGACGAAGACGCTTGTTTCTGCCTCTGTTCAAAAAAATAATATCCTTTTTCTTAAATTACGGAATCTATTATATTTTTTCCATATATGATAGGCATTGCTTTTTTAAAATGGAAATCCATATATCCAAAAAAAAAAAATTCATATAAATAAAGAATGATGAAATTTCAAAAAAGAAAATCATAACAACGATGAAATTTCAAAAACAAAATCATTAAATGATGAATTCTTTTATAAAAAAACGCAAAAAAGAATATTCTCTGAAACCATCTAGATATAATTGGAAGCTAATTTGTAAATTAATAAAATGTTTAAATTTTAAATAGTTTATTACTTTATTTATTGTGACCAAAGGGTGTTTTCCTCGTAGTTATAAAAGCATGATCTTTGAGGTTAACAAAGATCAAAAGTCAAACATAAATCAGAATGTATTTGTTACACAAACACAAATACATACATTATTAATTACCAACGTCATAGCTACATAGGTGTATAAATTTAATAGTTATTGGACTTAGCTTTAGGTGAATAAGACTAATTCATTATACACTTCCCATGCCAAATTCCTTCTTCACAAATTACACCATAACAGATCCCGAGAAAGTGAGAAGGTTATCGGCGGATCCTTTTTACACGAATTTATCTTCTCAAATACAGTATCAAATCAGTGACAAAAAAAAATACAGTATCAAATTTTTGAATCAATGAAAAATTATACTTAATATATAGTTTAAATAATATATATTTTAAATTTTGCCAACAGAACAAAGTTTGTCAAATTAGATTTCTTTTAAATCCAATTTATAAAATTAGTTTGGAGTTGAGTTACAAAAAAAAAAATATAGTTTGGAGTTGACAAAAAAAATAGTTTGGACCACATTCTTAAAAAAGGAATATAGTTTGGACCGAAGTAAAAAAGGTTGGGCCTGTAAATGGATACATCATGATATGGGCTTTGGCTTTACTAAGTCAGATCTAGCATTCGCTTCATCGTCTTCTGTGTGGCGTCGACGTGTCGTTTTCCAGGTGCAGTTTCTGACGATCTGGTAATTCTCATCCTCATCTCAATTCGATTTTTTATGCTCAAACCAGTCGGAATTCTATTGATGCTTGTTTGAATCTCGTGTAGATTTTGCGTGGTACCGAGTTATACTTTATTGTTGAATACTAGCTGCATTTTGGGGATTTTGCCTGTCTACAGTTCCTGAATAGTATATCGAAAAAGCTCATAATTTTTGAGTCTCATTTGTTTTTTTTTCTGTTTTCATATTAGGATACACATCAAATGTATATAATTTTTCTCAAAACACACATGCAGATGCACACTAGTTACAAATTCTTTTCAATTTACAATATGGATTTATGATTCAGTTCACAGTTATGTTGTACTGTGATGATAATGATGATGAATTGATATTTATAAACCAACATGCAGTGAATTGATTAGATGGAGGAAGGCACTTCAGGTTCAAGGAGAACGCGGTCTCAAGTTGCTCCAGAATGGACAATCAATGACTGTCTGATTCTCGTGAATGAGATCGCTGCTGTTGAAGCAGATTGTTCTAATGCTTTATCTAGCTTCCAAAAATGGACAATGATCTCAGAGAACTGTAATGCTTTGGATGTACACAGAACTCTAAACCAATGCAGGAGGAAATGGGATTCACTTGTGTCTGATTACAAACAGATCAAACAGTGGGAATCTCAGGGCCGAGGCAGTGGCCGTTCGTATTTGTCCCTGAGTACTGAGAAGAGGAAGAAACTGAATCTCCCTGGGAATATAGATAATGAACTTCTCGAAGCCATCAATGCGGTTGTGATGATCCAAGAGGATAAAGCTGGGACTGAACCTGATAGTGACCCGGAAGCACAAGATGTTGATGCCACTGCTGAATTAGGTATATTATTACACTATTCATCTTCAGTCTCTTACTAACAGACAACACTTGGCCCTTTAGGAATCTTAAGAAAGACTTATTCCATACGTAGATATACAAAATGATGCAAATTTTTGGTATAGTTATATTAGATATAGTTGAAACTTCTGTATGACTCTCTGCTTTGTCGCTTCACGTGCAACCGTAAGGCTAAATAGTCTAGAATCAGTGACACTCTTATACTAACCTCTGGAATCACTGACACTCTCTTATGCTAACCTCTCGAATCACTGACGCTCTTATGCTAACCTCTCGAATCACTGACTCTCTTATGCTAACCTCTCGAATCACTGACTCTCTTATGCTAACCTCTCGAACCACTTGGGTTGTCAAACTCAGCTCTTGCAGGATCAAAAAGATCGAGACAACGAACAATGGTGATAAAGCAGAATGTGCCACCAGGGCCACATAATACAAGGAAAGGAGAAGAGCCGCGGACAAACCAAAATCATGAAACCATTCAAGAAAAACGTGTGAAAACGACCCATAACCATAGAACTAGAGAAGAGAAGAAGACAGTGGAAGACATCTTCATGGATGATGAAGAGGAGGTAGAAGCAATGGAAGTGAAGCTAAGTTATAAAATTGACTTGATACATGCCATAGTTGGGATGAGTCTGGCTAAGGATAATAGAACCGAAGATGGTGGTAGTATTGACAAGAAATTGAAGTTTGTGAGACAGCAGGCAGACGAGCTAAACGCTTGTCTTAGTGAAATTGTTAGTACCCTTAATAGGCTTCAAGGTGTTCCACAAGAATTTAAGTGAGATCTAAGATGAATAACTTTTAGGTGTAGAAGTTTAAGGTATTTGCTTCGTTGGAAGTTGTTTAATGGAGAACAATATTGATGTGAATGAAAATGCTGTAATTATGCAGAAATTACTAGAGTAAAAAAAAGATCGACTTCACTGGGGATCGAACCCAGAATCTCTGGTTTCGTAGACCAGCGCCTTATCCATTGGGCCATGAAGTCTTTTGTTGTTAAGATCTATAATTAATATTTTAGTCTTTTGTATTCGAACCAACAAATTATATTGACCAGCTAAAATTATATGAATGAATTATAAAGCCATGCATATATATATATATATATAATATATACATATCAAATGATTATAGATTATGTATATGAGTGTCTCTAAAAAAAATCCATCAAAGTACAATATTTTTGGATTGAGTAATTAAAAAGTTTTAGATATTTTAAAAAAAGAAATCAAGTACAAGTAGTGATATTAGGTCAATGAAAATAATAATGTGAAATTCCATATATGTTTGAATTTCTCAAACATACATTCAGACTATAAAAAAAAAACAATTTAAATACTGTACAGTTCATATGTTTAGACATACACTAGCTTTCATGTAATCTGTTAAAACATCTGTTACAGAAACTTAAATCTCATTAAGACTAATAATATAGTAGATTAATACAAATATAACCATAAAAACTCCACACGTAATCAAGCTTATATAATACAAAATTGTGAGTAAGCAACATCGAATGCTTATAAGAGTACTTGGTTCCACGTTTTGCTTGACATTTGCTGTCATTTCACCATCAGCCGGCAAAAATCTCATCTCATTATTGATTAATCATCACAAATCCTATACCAAAAAAATGTCTTCGGACGTATAAATCTCTTTTTGATCTCTCGATTTCCAAAATTTTTCGTTTTTTTTTTCATTCGAAATGATCTGTGATGACAAATTTCCGATCATATACGCTTTGTTATTGATCGTTTTCTGTCTCGTCAGTTCAATCTCTGGCGACGGTGGTGGTGGTGATGCTGAAGCTCTTTTGAAGTTCAAGTCATCTCTCGTTAACGTCACATCTCTCACAGGATGGGACTCTAAGGATCCTCCTTGTTTCGGGGAAAAAGGAAGCAAGTCAAAATGGAAAGGAGTTATGTGTTCAAACGGCGTCGTTTTTGCTCTCCGTCTCGAGAACATGAGCCTCTCTGGTGCTCTTGATGTTCAAGCGCTTGTGTCAATGCGTGGTCTCAAGAGTGTTAGCTTTATGCGTAACATTTTCGATGGGTCAATGCCACGTGGACTTAACGGACTTGTGTCTCTTGTGCATCTTTACATTGCGCATAACCGGTTTTCCGGTGAGATTGATGACGATTTTTTTGATGGAATGAAGGATTTGGTGAAAGTTCATCTCGGAGGAAATCAATTTACCGGTGAGATTCCAGAGTCGTTGACGAAATTGCCGAAGTTGATTGAACTGAATCTTGAGGATAATATGTTCACCGGAAAATTACCCAAGTTTCAACAGAAGAATTTGGTTACTGTTAATGTTGCTAATAATCGGTTAGAAGGTCGAATTCCGTTAAGTCTTGCTACCATGAACTCAACTTTCTTCTCAGGTAATCATCATCTTTGAGACTTTACTCGATAAAATTCTATCCATAACTCAAGATTGCTAGATATGATTAATTATATCAGTTAATTACTATCATAACTATATTATTACTCTATATATATTTTTGTAACATATAACGAACATTTTTCTATTTTCTTTTTTTTATGCATCTTGTCTTTTAAAATTAAGCTTAATCTAATTGTCCATGCGAAAACTTGAACGTATTGGTCGTGGACTCTTTTGTGAGTAGTAAGCACGTTAGGCACATTTATAAGTGCAAACCATGCAACTAGGGTGAGATTGCAAGTTACAACTACTTAATGAGCTTATAGTTTCTTCTATTTTTCAAATTCTTAGTGGGCTTATAGACGAATGGGCTGGGCCTTATAAGATGTTTAATTGTGGGTCAAAAATAGGTAACAAGGGGCTATGTGGAGCGCCTTTGCTTCCGTGCAGAGACATTCGTCCGCCGTTCTTCACCGTGTTTCTCCTTGCCGTCACCATCCTCGCCGTGATAATTCTCATTGCCGTATTCTGCTCTGTTTGCATTCTTAGTCGTCGTCAAAACAAAGATCAAGGCCAAAGCCACGGTAACATTCATGGCCAAGTCTATGGACAAACTGAGCAACGATATAGTGAGAAGAGTTCGCAGGATTCGAAAGTCTACAGGAAACTAGCTAGCGAGGTTGTGCAGCGAGATGTAGCAACAGCTGAGGGATCTCAGTCTCGAGAAGAAGATAAGCGGAAGCTGCATTTTGTTAGGAATGATCAGGAGAGGTTTACGCTCCAGGATATGCTTCGTGCATCGGCGGAGGTTCTGGGGAGTGGAGGATTTGGATCGTCGTACAAGGCGGCTTTATCGAGTGGTCGTGCGGTGGTGGTGAAACGGTTTAGGTTTATGAGCAATATCGGGAGAGAAGAGTTTTACGATCATATGAAGAAGATTGGACGATTGTCTCACCCTAATCTCCTTCCATTGGTCGCTTTCTATTACAGAAAAGACGAGAAGCTTCTCGTCACCAATTACATTTCCAGTGGCAGTCTCGCGAATCTTCTCCATGGTAAGATTAATACTCTCCCAAGTGTTTGTTCATCTTCATCTGATGTTTCATCTAATGAAATTTGTTTGATTAATTGTTGCAGCAAACCGAACACCAGGCCAAGTGGTTTTGGACTGGCCAATTCGATTGAAGATAGTAAAAGGAGTTACAAGAGGTTTAGCTTATCTCTATAGAGTATTTCCAGATCTGAATCTTCCTCATGGTCATCTCAAATCATCCAATGTGTTGCTTGACAACAACTTCGAGCCGCTTCTAACAGACTACGCTCTCGTCCCGGTGGTGAACAAGGATCAATCGCAGCAATTCATGGTGGCTTACAAGGCACCAGAGTTCACTCAGCAAGACAGGACTTCAAGAAAATCTGATGTTTGGAGCCTGGGAATATTAATCCTCGAGATACTGACAGGAAAGTTTCCGGCAAATTATCTCCGGCAAGGGAAAGGAGCTGATGATGAGCTAGTTGCTTGGGTTGAGTCCGTAGCGAGAACTGAGTGGACTGCTGATGTGTTTGATAAGGAGATGAAAGCTGGGAAAGAACACGAAGCACAAATGTTGAAATTGCTCAAAATTGGGTTGAGATGTTGTGATTGGGATGTGGAGAAGAGAATTGAGCTTCATGAGGCTGTTGATCGAATAGAAGAGGTTGATAGAGACGGAGGTGGAGGTCAAGAGAGTGTTCGATCTTCATATGTAACTGCTAGTGAAGGTGATCATCGTTCTTCAAGAGCTATGACTGAAGACTTCTCGCTCATGTAATAGCTTCCATTGAAAAGGCCTGTCTTCTTTACTAGTCTTCTTCTTTATCTTGTTTCATTGATATTTGTTGATCAAGCAAGCTTCTTGTCTCTGTTTGTAGGTAAAGAAGATTACTTCTGTGTTTTTCTTTAATTTCCTTCAATTCTTAGTTTTAACAGATATGGTTGATGAGTAGAAAAGCTTCATGTTTTTGTTCTTTTGTTGGTTATTTTCCCATTTGTGAATATTCGTGCCCTATTTTGGTATCTTCTAGACGCAAAAGAATGTCTGTTATGTTCATTTCTTCTTCAACTTGTCCACTTTGTGATGATGCAGTGTTGAGATAAACAAGAATATTTATTTATGGTTTCCACAAGCTTGTTGCTTTAGCTATTGGTAAACATTGCAGCGTTGCAGCTGGCATATTCCTTGAGGATATTTTGATTTACTTTTACTTGTTCGTTTGATAAAGACTTTATTAAAAGTTTATATATTTATCTATATATATTTTCTTGTCCCCATGTGATTTTCCTTTATCCCTTTTTCTTGGAATTTACAAGCTTAAAAGCCGAGAAGCAATTCAATCAGAATTAAACGTGTTTGTAAATCTTGTTACAATCTACTCTGTATTGGAATCATTTTCTGTGTAACATCTTCGTATAAAGCTTTTGCCATCACCTCTCTGGTATCAGGTAGGTTGAGTTACTGTTGTCAACTCTTCTTTTTTTGTGATACAGTTCATCGTTTGTATAACTCTGTGTTGTTTTTTTCAGTTGTATATATATATCTTTAAGTTTTGTCCTAGGTTTCTGATGTTTCAAAACTTGTTTTAGTTATTATGTATATTTGATCGTCTCATATGTTCATGAAGATGGACCTTAGGGTTTCTTAAGAAAGAACAAAAAAAACTACAGGATTTCAACGGTAGAGCTGTATAGGACATCTAGGCTGGATTGAAAGTTTCAGTCTTCACAGTTTTTATATAAAGTCCCAGCTGTGTGCTCTTTTCTTTTGAAGCCTTTCGAGTTGGAAATTGATTTAGCCGTTTCGGATAGCATGTGATAGCATGTACTCCTACAATAAGGCTAAGGCACGTGTTCTTGATGAAACATGTTCTTTTACATTGGTTTAGGTTTTTGAGCAGAAGCATAAACAGCATAGTGGTGTTGCAGTTTAGATGGCTGTATCAGCAGTTTACCAAATTCAGTTACCTGAAAGTAGTGATCTTTACTCTATACTAGCTGCTGAAGGGATAGAGTTCCTATTGTCGCATAGCGGAGAGGTACCAATTACTTACTCTCGTCATTGTTTAGCAATGTGTTTTGATATATTCGTCTAGTCTCTTTTACTTAACTATAAGCTCACTTCAATCAGGTGCCGTTGGATTACATTCACGGGAAGACGGTTTGTCTCTTCTTTTCTGCAAACTGGTGCAGGCCTTGCAAGGACTTCACTCCAGAGTTGGTAAAACTCTACGAAAATCTTCAGAACCGAGGAGAAGAACTCGAAATCATCTTTGTCTCTTTTGATCATGATATGACTTCATTTTATGAACACTTGTGGTGCATGCCATGGCTCGCACTTCCTTTCAACTTAAGCCTACTCAACAAATTAAGGGATAAGTACAGAATTTCACGAATCCCATCACTGGTTCCTCTATATTCAGATGACATCCCCATCGCTGAAGATGTAATTGGCCTAATAGAAGACTACGGTCCCGAAGCATTTCCTTTCACTATAAAGAGAAAAGAAGAACTCAAAGCCATAGATGACTCCAAACGCATTGGAGGACAGTTGGAGAAACTCCTTACACACGAATCCCGGAATTACGTTGTTTCCAGAAATGGAAGTAAGGTAAAAATAATTACTGACTTGCAGACTGAATATATGGTTGGATCAAATGGTCCTTACGTAGTTATGTCTGTAATCATTATGCAGGTGCTTGTTTCTCAACTTGTGGGCAAGACCATTGGTTTATACTTTGGTGCACATTGGTGTCCGCCTTTTCGCTCTTTCACTTCTCAGCTCATAGATGTGTACAATGAGCTTGCAACTACAGAAAAAGACTCCTTCGAAGTCATCTTAGTTTCAACAGACAGAGACTCAAGAGAGTTTAATATCAACATGACCAACATGCCATGGCTTGCAATACCTTATGAAGACAGAACAAGACAAGATCTTTGTAGAATCTTTAACATCAAACTCATACCTGCGTTGGTCATCATAGGACCCGAAGAGAAAACAGTGACCACAAACGCAAGAGAAATGGTATCATTGTATGGATCAAGAAGTTTTCCGTTCACTGAATCGAGGATCGATGAGTTAAAAGCTTGTTTAAAGAAAGAAGGGGATTCATTTCCAAGAAAAGTGAAGGATAAGAAGCATGAACATGAGCTAAAGCTGGATATGGCGAAAGCTTACGTTTGTGATTTCTGTAAGAAGCAAGGTAGGTTTTGGGCGTTTTCTTGCGATGCTTGCAATTATGATCTTCATCCTACATGTGTGGAAGAACAAGAAGCATTGTTGGTTTAGGAAAAGAGACAGTCTTTGTGATTTGTGTAAAAGATTTTTAAAATTAGTTAGCAAAGAAGATATGTTATATTCTGAAAAGGAGAACAAGACTCGACGTCAATGTACTCTTCTTTTTTCGTTTTGTTTTGTCAAGTAAAACTCAAGATACAGTTAGGTATGTTCTCTCTGTTATAAACATTCTGATTTTTTATTGACAAAAGTATATCCTATTTCAAATAAATAGTTTCATTTTGCATGTAATGTAATTTTCTTCATGATAACATCTTCTAGATTTGTTGCGTGCAAAAAAATAGAAACCGTTTTTCGGTAAAATCTGTAACATACGATTGATAGGGAAATGTCAGTAAAAAGAGGCGGGGAAGAAGGAGATACGTTCAAAAGAGAGAGAAAGAGAGAAGCAGAGTCGATGGATTTTTATAGAAACCTTTTTGTTTCTGTGTTCTTCATTCCCTTTTCCTCGTCCTACAAAATATCAAACCAATCAAAGGGATTTTGGAAAAGGAGACATACCCAGAAACATACCAATCAAGGAAGGCAAAACCACTTTTCTGCCCATTGGAGCTCAAAAGATCTCTCTGTGGAGTGCACTTGGTTTTGAATGGCGAGGAACGGTGGAGGAAGGAGGGACAGAGATGGAGGAGGATTTGGGCCGGATGGGTTGGTCGCTGTGGCAATAGATAGAGAAAAAAACAGCCAAGCTGCTCTGAAATGGGCTGTTGATAATTTGTTGTTGAGAGGCCAAACCGTCCTCCTCGTCCATGTCAAGCCTCGGGGTTCCTCCTCTTTATCATCAAACCCTTCTTTTAACTCAAGCTCTTCTAGTATGAACCTTTCTTCTACTTCTTTGTTTTCAGTTCATTGTGCTTCTTTTATGTGTCTTCTTTCTTTCTCGGTAGCTGATGGATTTGTCTCTTTCAGGGACGAGCCAAACAAGTGATTCTTCATTGGTATGTGGAGACCCAGAAGGCTCTTATAAACAAGTGTTTCTTCCCTTTCGTTGCCTCTGTTCACGCAAAGATGTGAGTCTCTCTGATCTTATGTATTGTAATATAAGCTAGAAGCAAATATACCTCTGCATCTGTCTCTTCCTATACTTATTATGTGCTTTCTTGAAATGGAACTTTGTTCAGATACAATGCCAAGATGTGTTATTGGAAGAGTCAGATGTGGGGAAAGCTTTAGTCGAATATGCAAATCAGGTCATCATTGAGGTGTTGGTGGTTGGTTCATCCTCGAAAGGTGGCTTTCTCAGGTGTGTTTTATCTTTCTCTTTCTGGTTTTGCTGTGAATCTATTAGCCGCAGGTGGTGAATCAGAAGTCAACATCAGGTGTTAAAATTCTGCAGGTTCAACAAACCTATAGATATTCCAGGAACCATTACCAAGAACGCACCTGATTTCTGCACGGTTTATGTTGTCACCAAAGGAAAGCTATCAACAAAGAAAGCAGCATCTCGTGCTGCGCCTTCTGCTTCTCCATTGCGCAACCAGCTTCAACAGACTAGCTTGAAGCCACATCCACGTCTGCCTTCTCCTTCTCCTTCTACCAGTAACACAAGAGGTTAAATGAAAACAGATATGGTTATTCTTACTGCTTCTTCACATGTCAGTCTCCAGGAAAATACTCAACCTTGTTTTCTTTTTATTTTTTTTTTCTGGTAGCTGAGAGACAGTCATTTGAGTCTCAGCATGGCAGGTCCCTGGACGATCAATCAGATGGCTTCAGGTACATCACTCTTGTTTGACATTTGAAACGCTCAGGGAATCATGATCGTAGGCTTTAGACGATGAAACTAAACTTCTTAGTTGGGACAGGTCCCCTTTCACTAGAAGAGGCTTGAATGGGAGGTCTTATGGAGATCTATCATTCGCGGATTCTGACATATCCTTTATCAGCTCTGGAAGACCAAGCTCTGAACGTAACTCTACTTCCTTATATGACAATGCTGATCCAAACCGGACTCCTCCAAGACTATCAAATTTCTCAGACATTGACTATGGTAGCTTCGAGTCAATGACCTATGGTCGGAGATCAATGGATATAAGCTCACCAACTGCTTTCTCAACAGGTTCTTCTGAGAATGAAAGGTTTTCATCTGCGTCCCAAGGAGTGGTAAGTTTAATCTGTCAATCGTTTTTCAGGTTGTTATACTTAAAAATTTGCTAGATGCAAAGAGGTTTTATGGCTGAAAATTGTAAAATCAGGATGAAGTAGAGGCTGAGATGCGGAGGCTTAAATTGGAGCTGAAACAAACAATGGAAATGTACAGTACAGCTTGCAAGGAAGCTCTCACAGCAAAACATAAGGTATAATATCCGCAAAAACGATTACCACGGCTTCAATTCTGTTTCCCAGTTTCTACAGTACGAATTCAAAACCCAATTGCTGAACCTGCAGGCAACAGAGCTTCAACGCTGGAAGATAGAAGAAGAACGGAGATTGGAAGAGGCAAAGAATGCAGAGGAAGCTGCGTTAGCCATTGCAGAGAAGGAGAAAGCAAAATCCAAAGCAGCAATGGAAGCAGCTGAAGCAGCCCAAAGGATTGCTGAAATCGAGTCCAAAAAGAGACTCGATGCAGAAATGAAAGCTAGGAAGGAATATGAAGAGAAAACAAAAGCCGTGAATGCATTAGTACACTCAGATGTTAGATACAGGAAGTATACCATTGAGGAGATTGAGGATGCAACAGAGTTCTTTGATGAGAAATACAAGATTGGAGAAGGCGGTTATGGACCTGTCTACAAGTGTTATCTGGATCACACACCTGTGGCTGTGAAAGCTTTGCGCCCAGATGCAGCTCAAGGCAAGTCCCAGTTTCAGAAAGAGGTAAGAGTCTCGTAACAAAGTCTCTGAAAAGCTTTAAATCTCTCAGGCTCTTTTTTGGCATCTGACTTTAGTTAAGTGCAATTTCTTAATTTAACACAGGTAGAAGTGTTGAGCAGCATAAGACACCCTAACATGGTTCTTCTGCTTGGAGCATGCCCAGAATGTGGATGCTTAGTGTATGAGTTCATGGCTAATGGGAGCTTAGAAGACCGTCTTTTCAGGAAAGGAGACAGCCCGCCCCTCTCTTGGCAAACAAGATTCAGAATTGCTGCAGAAATCGGCACTGTACTATTGTTCCTCCACCAGACTAAACCAGAACCGCTGGTTCACCGTGATCTCAAACCAGCAAATATTTTACTAGACAGCAACTTTGTCAGCAAGGTTGCTGATGTTGGCTTGGCTAGGCTGGTTCCTCCATCCGTTGCAAACTCCGTGACGCAATACCACATGACATCAACTGCTGGCACGCTTTGCTACATTGACCCAGAGTATCAGCAGACAGGCATGCTGGGTGTGAAATCTGACATTTATTCACTCGGCATTATGTTTCTTCAGATAATAACAGCAAAACCACCAATGCACATAACTCATTATGTTGAAAAAGCCCTCGAGAAGGGGAATTTGAAAGATCTACTTGACCCTGTTGTGTCTGATTGGCCTGTTGAAGCCACCGCAGAGTTTGCTAAGTTGGCTCTCAAGTGTGCCCGGATAAGGCGAAAAGACAGACCTGATCTTTCCAAAGTTATCTTGCCAGTGCTCAACAGATTAAGAGTACTTGCTGAAGAATCAACTCAGTCTGCAGTAGTCATTAACAGCCCCGGACCAACCCCATGCGAAAGTCAAACTTCCTCCCCAAAGTTGTGAGAACTGACAAATCAATACCAAGATATGCATTCCAAGCTCAGAACCATTAACTCAACTCATGCTTTCTTCTCTAATAACCCTTTGTTGCACCTAAGAAGAGACACAGAGGATTCAAAAGGCAATCAGCAATCCATATCCCAACGGAAGTTACACTTAACATGAAAAGGTATTTATGCTCATGAAACGAGCAACCAAATTTGCAGGCTCAATGTGTATTGGTGTAGTCCTTCCCTTGTAGAAATTGTACAGATGATTATAGTTAGCTTCTCATCTGCTCAAGATGAAGGAAACTCAAAGATGAAACCTTTGTGTCCTGCAACTTATGTCACATAAAAGCAAATTTAAAGATGATTGCAGTCCCTCAGAACAGAGAACACCACACCTCCGTAAACCATAAAACTAATGGATATTATATCATTAACAAATGTGATGTCAACTTACAACAGTACCTATAATCTTTTCTGTTACGATTATTACTCTAATTACCAAAAAGAATATTCAAATAGTCTCCATTACAGCCAATGCTCTTCTTCACCCATGTAAGCTCAGGAACCATTTGTGAATTAGCCCAATGGTGGCCGTTTGTGGATAACATTACATCGCTTCAGCAACTTCTTCATCTCCTTCCTCTTCTTCATCTACTATTGGCTGGATCCTCTTAGGTCTGCCACACAGCCTCACATTTTTTCCAGACAAGAGCTTCATTGCTTTCTCTAAAGTAACCTCAACTGGTTCCAAGTTCTGCCAATGTACCAATTACCCACCATGAAAACGACGATGTTTTGAACTCAGAAATAATAGATCCTAGCACACTATGTATCCAGATCTACAGCTCATTCCCATATGAAATTTAGAACCAACATCTCCAAAATAACACTCCTGTTACTCTACCAAAATCATACTCTAAGGAAACATCATATTTAATAGGTAACTATACCTTTGGAACAGTAGCCATAGTGCGGCGATGTCTAACAGTAAATCCAGATTTACTAAGTTTCAAGAGCACAGGCTGTCCATCTTCAGGGTGAGTTCCCTGGTCAGAAATCAGCATAACAAGTCGTCAGAGTTCCAAAATCTTGAAACAGACCAGCCAGACATGCAATAACTGTAACGTTAATATCAGTCTTACCAGTGTCAAGGGATAGCGTAATAGTTCGAGAGCACCTTCGAGCGTAAGAGAGTTCACATCCTTAATCTGAAAAACAAGGTTGCAAGCAATTTCTTGGTAAGAAAAGGCAAGCATTATATTTTCAAGACATTACTGGCACGCATATGAACACTGAACGTTTATTCAGTATGCCTCCATTTACGAAAGAAGAGATATACAGAGATTTTTTTAATTGATAAAAGTCCAACATACATGGGATGCATTTGCTCGTTTTGGTATGTGCCCTTTTTTATCCTCACCGAGCTGTACATAATGCCCATAAGGGCCACACTTTAAAATAACCTGAACAAGGAAATGAGTTCAGCAAATAAAAGTTTTAATAAGAAATTGTCATCAGAAAAGGGCCAGAACAGCAAGACCTTCTCACTGGTATTGGGATGAAGACCCAGCAATCTGGGCTCTTCTACGCAGGTATTCTTTGGAGGGTCATCTTCATCTTCATCCTCCCCATAAAGCGTTTTAGCAATGAACCTGTATATGAAGCACATAGCTCAAATATTGATGGAGCGAATACATAAGTATCTCATGTGTGAAAAGTTAATAGACTCAATAGCACACAACTTACTTGCATGAAGGGTACTGATCACAACCGATGAAATATCCCGTACCAAACCTACTTACTTTGAAACTTAAGGTGCCTTCCATACAACTGAAAAATGGACAGAAACCCAATTAAGGGGTCAACATATACTCATTTAAAGTATAAATAAAAATTTTGGTCTTGCCTTTGTGTTTCACAGTACAATTTGAATTTCACAATTTGTGCACCGATAGTAAACGTGAAAATATCTTTTTATATATTTATGAAAGCAATTCTTCAAATTTTAAGCCAGATGCTTTATCTTGAAAGTGATTACAATTTCTAATTTTGACTTAGTAGGAGGTAAGATTGTATGCAGACCTCGGGCATGTCCTACTAGGATCAGGAAGGGAAGAAAACAGAAAGCCTTCATATTTTTTTTCCAACATTTTCTCCACCTGTAAAGTATGATAATGTAAGAAATTAATACAAGAAACTTTGGAAAGAAAATAGACTTCCATATTCATTCGTGAAAGAAGGTACCTGTGGGCGTTGGACATTTTCAACACGTTTACAATACGCACTGAATCGTGTCCAATAGTCTCGTAGGAGACCTTTCCATTCAGTTACACCACCAGAAACATTATCAAGCTGAAAGGAAGATCAGTCCCAATATCTTATCTTGTAATATCGGAAAATTATGCAAATGTAAAAATTGGTATGATAGACTAAATATCCACCTCAGATTCCATATCAGCAGTAAAACTATAGTCTGTGACCTCAGTGAAGTAGTTGGTAAGAAAAGCGGAAACCTGTAAAGATAGTACAGTGGTTAGAAAGATATATTGCGATGGTCGGTTTATTAGATCAGCTATTAAGGAGATCAATTGATGACTAAAATACCATTCTCCCACGGAATTCCGGATACAGGACTCGGCTCTTTATTGTTATGTACTTTCTGTCCTGCAAAAAAAATACATGGTGTCAAAATGCTTCCAGTTTAAGCTCACATGAAAGGAGGGGTATTGCTAAGTTCAGAGGACGGTAGAGCCTCTTAACCTTCATTAAGATACATAAGCACTAGAAAAATGCCAACAGTTTCCTAGTACGAGCACATACCTGTAAAACCCTAAATATAGATGCATATGTTGAGGGTCTACCTATCCCCAGCTCCTCGAGCTTTTTAATCTGAAACACATTAGAACATGGTTAACGAATTATGTATTTTGAAACCTTGCTGCAGTAAAAACACTCATGCCTAATGTCTGCAGAGTCTGCAAAACCATCAGATTTCAGCACTCTTACAAAAAGAAACTCCTTATCATTTCATACTTAGCTAGTAGCTACCATCTTACTGAAACCGAGATGAATTACTGTTGATGAAAAAAGTTTAAGATTAATGCTTAACTTCAAGAATTAATGAAAGCAATATGTGGAAGCTATAAAGTGAAAGTATCTTCTAGATGAAAGGGAACCAAAATGAGCTAATGGAGGCTAATATGTGAAGTGTCATTTTCACTACACGTCTGACGTATTCAGTCTCCTGATTAATTGGGTCTTAGACTTCAGAGAGGTAAGTTACATTTTCAAAAAGAATCAAGAAGGCCAAAGAACGGATCATATTCCGAAACAAAAAATGTGTCAGTGCCCTCTTCTCATCTTCCTAATCATATTTCTTCCTTTGCCTCTAAAAACTTATTCACTGGGGCTGCTAATTCCACAAAAATCCGAAACTGATGATTAACATATTGCAGAACTGGATCTTAGACACTTTTGACACAAAGGAAATACGAGTGCTATACCAGTGACCCCTCGGAATATCGTGGTGGGTGCTGAGTATGGTGCTGCTTGAGCTCCACTTCACCAATATTTAGCAGATCCCCATCCTGAAAAGAGGAGCAACGCCTAATAAAGGTCCAGTATTTATCATGAAAGGAAAATTTAGAAACAGAAAGAAATGAAACCATATATTTAAAGCACAGCTGAAAAAACACTTGTGATATTAGAAATAGTACCTTCAACAAACTGAGAGTTTCAAAAGTTACTTCGCGCTCACTGCTTTGATCATTGTCTTTATTTTTGATTGCTTTAGCTTCAGTATCCTACAGTATCACCACGAGAAACAACAAGTCAGCCTTGGCACATGTCCAAAAAGAAGAACATTACGCATTAGCTGATAATAAGCAAAATATAAATCCCCCATACACAAAATAAGTACAGTGAAGCGAAACAAAATGACAAAGTCTTGCATCAAAAAGGCAAATACAGGGAATCATCAGCAGATGAGGCACTAAAAAGTTCACCAACTGATATAACTGCCAGGTAATCAACAATAATATGAAATAAGTTGTACCTCGTAAACTGCCTGGTATCCAAGGAATTCAACTTTTGAGCATGATGATCTGAAGATAATGGATTCAGAGGCATTTCCAATATCAAGTTGTATCTGAGGTAGAAAAGATTCAGAAAAAAAATTGGAGAAATATGTTGGATTCAAAATATAAAATCTCGAACCATTCAATAAAAGGTAGATGGTAAATTTCAGTTACATATACTCTTTCTCTCTCTCTCTCTCTCTCTCTCTCTCTCTCTCTCTCTCTCTCTCTCTCTCTCTCTCTCTCTCTCTCTCTCTCTTTCTCTTTCTCTCTCCCTCTCCCTCTCCCTCTCCCTCTCCCTCCCTCTCTCTCTCTCTCTGTGATAAATAAGACCCTACTTCACACTATATGCAAGATTTATAGCGAAAAATAGCCCACATAATACCTGCGCAATGGAAGCCGGTTCCATCTGACATGCCATAGCTCGTGACCATATCAAGGTATATAATTTTAGAGAATCCGCATCAAGCAGGCGAGCAAGTGTTGCTGATAATAAATCGTATTGATAAGTTATTAATAGTAATCAAATTTTGTGGAAGCATGGTAAAGTTATTACTTACATGGTAATCTACGTATATCGGTAGGTCTAATAGCTTCGTGAGCTTCCTGAGCGTTCTTAACTTTTTTAAAATATTTACGAGGACTACCAGATGCAAAATTCTTCCCATACCTGTAGATAATAAGTAAATAGCTTATATAGTCTCTCGAGTCAATGGACTAACGTAATATAACTTCACAGATGCATTTATGTCTTACCTTTCTGCCACTAACGACAGTATATTTTTGATAGCTTCATCAGCTATCTGATAGGAACAGAAACAAACAAAAAGGGAAACAAATGAATCAAGGAAAATCAAAGTGGAGTTGTAAAAAACAGCAAGAAGTTGTCAGACAGTAATGTTTTCGAGAAAGAAGGAAAAAGAATGCCACCCACATGTAAACCATCTGTTCGCATATATGTTATAAGACCAGCTGATTTACCATCGGATAGCTGGACGCCCTCATATAGTTTTTGAGCAAGCTGCAAAGTGATTATTTTCAGAGAAATGCACTCTATGAAAAGTGAATAAACAAGGAATATATTTCAGTTTCTCAACCTTCATCGTATATGCTGTTGAAAAATGCAATTTGTTAGCAGCATCCTGCTGGAGAGTTGATGTTATGTATGGAGTTGGTGGATTTTTTTGTACAGTGCTTCTTTTAGTGCCTTTCACTAGAAAATCCTCCGATCTGATCCTTTGCTCAATGTCCTGTGCATTTGCTTCAGAGCTGATAGAGAGCTGATTTAACCTTTTCGAATTCAAACTGGTCAAGTGAGCTGAAAAAGGGGCTGAATTATCTTTCCCCTGCACTTTTATTCCTACAGTCCAGTACTCCTGAGGCTTAAATCCTTCAATTTCACTTTCTCTATCACATATAAGAGCCAAAGCAGCAGACTGGACTCGCCCAGCTGATGGACAACCCGGAAGTTTCCTCCAAAGTAGTGGTGAAATATTAAATCCAATTAGATAATCAAGAGCACGACGTGCAAGATAAGCATGTACCAAGTCCCCATCAATTTCTCGGGGGGTTTGAAGTGCACTTTTTATTGCTGACTCGGTTATCTCATGGAAAACAACCCTTGCCACTGTCATACTTTTATGTAAGGCACCCTGCTGCTGCAACATCTCTATGATATGCCAGGCAATCGCCTCTCCTTCACGATCTGGATCCGATGCAAGAATCAAATTTTCAGCTCTGAGGAATAAGGTAAACAAAATGAGAGAGAGCAGCACAATAAGAAAAACCATAGGAAAAGAGTAGCTCATACATATGACGCTTGAAGCAGTGATATATCTTAATAGCTAGACAGCACAAAGACACACCCGGAAATTATTCTAAAACTAAGGACCAGATGAGGCAACAGTAACATGATTTTATACTTAGTTAGACAGGTAAGAAACTGTACCCATTCAATGCCACCTTTATGCTCTTAATATGAGTCCAGGCGGAGGATGGAACCTCCCAAACCATGCTAAAATCATCATCTGGCCTCACCGAACCAGACCTTGAGGCCAGGTCCCTGATATGGCCATGACTTGCCAAAACCTCATACATGTCACCAAGATAACCCTGAATGATCTTTGCTTTAGTGATTGACTCAACGACAATAACAGATTTTCCACTAGGTGGATAAAGCGGTTTAGATGCATTTTGGCCTCGATGCTCTATGCAGTTTTTCATGGGTTGAGGAACCTGCTTCTGTTTTGGTGCACTGCTTGCTTTTGTTGACTTTATATGCTCAGACTTAGCATTTGATGTAGCAGAACTTTTGGGCTCCCCCACAGTGGGGTTTTTTGCCAACTCCATCTGAGAAAGTATTAGGTAAAATACACATGTGAGAAAGTATTATATTCTTAAGATTTTACAATTTTAATACCTTAGCAGACGAAGACTTCCGATTTCTAGAACCAGAACGTTTTGGGTGGGGAACGTTTATAGAACTTTCTTCTACAGAGACTGCCTCTAAAACTGGTTCCACTGAAGAAGATGTATCTACAACTTTCTTGCTCTTTCGCCGCTGTTTTGTTTTGACAGCAGTGGCTTGCTCTCCATTGCTAGCAGGTGAGGATGCGCTTGATAGTTCCACCTTATTGCCACCGCTAACATCTCCAATAACTGGATCAGTAGAGGTCACCACTTCAGCTTCTGAGGAAGCTAAGACCTTATGCTTCTTCCGGTTCTTCTTAACTTTCTTGAGACCTGATTTACTCCCACCAGTCTTCTCATCACCACCAATGTTATCTTTATTTTCAGTATTAGGGACTTGAGAAGAATATTTCCCAGCTGGTTTTCCAGCCTGCTCCTGTTTTAGTACATTTATTGCTTCTATTGACCTACAATGCTGTTGTTCCGACTTGGAAGTTGATGGAGTAGAACTTTCGGGCCCCTCCCCTGAGAGAATTTTTGCCACCTCCTTCAGAGGACTGTATTGTTAGGGGAAAGAAGCAAGGGTATGACTATTATGATTCCAAAAAGATTACAAGTTTAATACCTCACCAGATGAATAGTTCCAATGTCCAGAACCAGAGTGATCTGGTTTGAGACTGGTTATTGAACTCTCCTGTGGAGAGGCAATCTCCAAAACTGACACCGATGAAGAAGATTTATCTTCGAGTTTCCTGCTCTTAGGCTGACGTTTTGTTTTGGCAGTAGAGGCTGGCTTAGCATTGTTAGCGGGTGAAGTGGCAGTTGATAGTTCCACCTTGATGCCACTGCTAACATCTCCAATAATTGGTTCAGTAGACGCCACCACTTCAGCTTTTGTGGAAGCCATAATCTTATGTTTCTTCCACTTCTTATTATATTTCTTGAAACCTATTTTAATCCCACCAGTTTTTTCATCACCACCAATAATGCTTGCCTTATTTTCAGTATTAGGGACTTGAGAAAAACATCTCCTCGTAAACGGTCTCAAACTATTTCCAAAGGATCTTGAAGTCGAACTGCTCCAATGTGTTGCATAACTAACGGAACCGAGAAGCTTTAGATGCGAAGGAAGTGCGCAAGCTAACTTAAAAATACTTGCATTTTCTCTTTTGAATTGAAGCTGGCAGACATTTTTATATAATTTATCGACCCGAACTACTGAAGAGGAAGAGAAGGCCGGGAAATTCGCCTTGCATTGCAACTGCAACGATGGAAACAATAGCCAGAATCTCCATGAGTTATAGTGAAGATTTTTCACACACTTATACAGAGCATAGTCGAAAAACTGAAGCTTAACAAAACGAATTTGACTTCATTTCAAAAGTAGAACGACGAGAGTATAAATATTTAGCCATAAAGGATAAAAAAATTTGAAAGCGGAAATCTAGCAATCCAGTCATTTCAGATGAAAAGTCGAAAGACAAACCTTAGCCATAAGAGGACGAAGAGATAGAACTGAAGTCGAGGAAGAAGACTTAGCAGCCGCAAGTGAGATGGTTCTTTGCATTGGACAATACTCTGTTTGATTCAGAAAAGCATAACCAGTGATTTTATAAACTCATTCAGCAGAAAAAGAAAGATTTTGTTAATGGCGGATAATATGTCTGGTGAAGAAATTCTTGAGGAGGCATCCTCAAGGGTTTACATGTCTCAGGGGTTTATCTGCTTAGTGCCTTATAACTTGGGTCGGATCAACTCCGGTGGGTAGGGTCGGGTATAGGTCAGGATCAATTAGAAGCGGCCCAATAATCGGTCAATCAATTGTGTTGGCCCAAATAAGAGATCCGGATCGGATCAAATTCTCAAGTACTTTTAAAGCGGGATTAGGTTGTTTTGATTGTTTTTTTATAACTGTATTCATTTAGATTGTTAGATGCGTATTGATATTTTGGAA
Organism: Lepidium africanum; assembly: GCA_900406405.1. Classification (NCBI taxonomy): domain Eukaryota; kingdom Viridiplantae; phylum Streptophyta; class Magnoliopsida; order Brassicales; family Brassicaceae; genus Lepidium; species Lepidium africanum. The sequence continues at coordinate 51,890 of OVAX01000032.1, forward strand.
TATTACTTCCGACATGTTTTAGAGGTCCGAAACCCGAACCAAGAATGATTCGAATTAGAGGAACAAAATCTGAAAAGATAATGAGTCCTAAATCTATGTACCCATAAAATCAAACTCGAACTAAAACCAAAACCAAATAAGAACCAAATTTTAGCTTTTTAGAATTTTTCTATTTAGGCCCTGATTGGAATTGTTTTCGTTTTTCGACTTTGGAAAGAAAAAATCTTTGTAAAAGATTGAAATTAAACCAATCATATTTTAGAGTAAAAGATAAACTAGAGTATCATGCAAAGATTGTTGCTTTTCAAAGCAATAAAACGAAAGCAATCCTCAACAAACTCTCCCGATCAGCAATTGCTTTCGTTTTTTCAGCTTTGAAAAGCAAAAATCTTTGCAAGATACTCTAGTTTGTTTTTATTCTAAATTTTGATTGGTTTAATTTCAATTTTTTTACAAAGATCTTTGCTTTCCAAAGCAGAAAAACGAAAGCAATTCCAATCAAGCCCTTAATCTTTTTTAATTTTGAATTTTTATATAAAAAGTATATGAATATGAACGCGCATTTGATCTATATCGAACCAAACTATATCCAAAAAAATAAAATATTTGAATAAGTCTTAAACCAAACTCAAAAAATCTATGTATTCGAAAAATCGAATCCAAACACATACCGGAACCGAATCAAAATCTGAATTTTTAATTGATATGGTTTTATTAAATTTTAGTTTTTAGAGATTTTTCCATTAAATCTTTTTATATTTTGAATTTCTGTATACAAATCTGTAACAAACCTATGTCAAGTCTATTTTTAAGGGTTGTTATGAATTATAGTTAATTTTTATCCTAAATTTTATAACACGGTCAAAATGAAACTGTCTCCCGCTTTAATATATAAGATGTCTAAAAAAATTATCTCCTCTCTTCTCGTTAAGAAAATTATGTTATTCCCAAAATAACCTTATATTAAAAACAAAACTTTCTTATATAATAAAACGGGAAAAATGTAGTATCAAAAATATCGTACGCATGTGGCATTTAGTATAGTGGTAGGTGGTAAGTTCACTAAAAGCATGCACACTTTCATTTTCCGGGATCGAGTCATACGGCCTACATTACGTAGGAACTTGGCTAATGGGCCGCTCAGTTGTGGCCCAATGTTGACAAAAAAAAAAACTAAAACATCGCGCTATGTTAATCAATTTTGGTCTAAGAATGTTTGTAACAAATTTTGTTACTAAGAGAGTTTAATAATTCATTAATCAATTTATTAATCAATTTGTTAATCTCTTATATAATAAATTTTTTACACCGCGATATCCAGTAAAACACTTTAGGCTAGCGCTGACATGAGTCCACATAATTGACTATAAGAGGAGGTTCAACTGTCTTACTAGTTGTAGCTTATTCAGCTGCATCCAATTCTGCCAGTTAAAGGGTGTACATATATGGTCTTTATCAACATTTGAAAATAGCTTCTCATTTCCCGCCTTCCAAAAATGTCATAGTATCTATGGGAACACTAAATTATCCCCTTGGTCTGGTAATTGCCAAAAGAAATCATCGATATTGGACTAGACTCAAGGACCTGGGAATCTATTTATAGATGATGCCATATTAGACAAAACTCATGTTTAAAGAGCTGGTGGACATTATGATTTATTGATCCGCCTTCACAACCACATCTAACACGAGATTGGTCACAATTTACACCTCTACTCTTTAATTTATGTTTCACCGCAATACAACCTGAGATCGCTTGTCAAATAAATTTTTTATCTTTGTTGGACATCTGAGTTCCAAACCTGAGCCTGTAATGATAAAAAATTTGGTCCCGTTACATTGTGATGGAATAAGGAATTAGCTTCTTCAATCATCTATCCTGACTTTACAGAATAACGGCTTGTTTTAGTAAAATGCCACCCTCGAGTGTCAGATCGCTGCACCCGAGGAATACAGATTCCTAAAACCAATTTAACATCATCTGGTATTAAGAATTACCTCAAGGGAATTTACCTCAATGATCTAGTAATTGGGTCTATAAACTGATCCACATTTATATCAAGGAATATCCAAGTTCAATCCCCATAGCTGGTCTTAGGATAATATCCGGGATCCAAGGATATCTCTATACAGAGGTTGACCGTCTCCTATCCTCTTGGTCATTTCTTTACTTACTATAGCCCTTGCCGAGATTATACTTCTCCATCAATAAGATGGTGAATTGTTACAAGTAGTGACCTTAGAACTATTCGCTCTAAAATATATGCCCTTAAACACTCTAAAAAGCAGAGAATTTGGGTATCTAGTAATGCAGAAATTGAACTCCTTTAAAGCTCTAAATCCGAGACCACCCTCATTTTTTGGTTTACAAATTTTTTTCCAGTTCAACTAATGAATTCCTTTCGATGTTTCTGAATTGCTCCACCAAAATTTAGCAATAACATAGTTCAATTTAACTATTACTGCTTTTGGAAGTCAAAAGTAGGACATGACATAGGTCGGCAATGCAGTAAGAACTGACTTAATAAGAACTTCCCCTTTTAGATACAAATTTGGATGTCCAGCTATTAATTCTTTCCATTAGTTTCTCTTGCACAAATGAAAAAACTTTCGTATTATAACCTTCAAGACTTTCTGGAAGTCCTAGAAATGTATGCATTCCTGCCAAATTTTAAATTCTCAAAGTCTGGTGTATGACACACTTGATTTCTTCTAGAATCGAATGACCGAGCTGAATTGAAGATTTATCAAAATTAATCTATTGACCTGAAACCTTATCATAATCTCTTAAAATATTTAGAATAACTTGAGTTTCCTCCTTGTTTGCTTTGTAGAAAAATAATCTATCATCTGCAAAAAGAAGGTGAGAGACCCTAGGACTCTCTCTCTGGCAATAGCAATATCAGTCAACTTATTTTCTGATTTTGCTTTATGTGACATTGAAACCAGCACTTCAATACATATAATAAAGAGATAAGGCGATAGAGGATCCCCTTGTCTTAGACTTCTCTTCGACAAGATTCTCCCCTAGGGAAAACCATTAATTAGAACGGAATATTCCATTGAATTGATACAATGCATAACACATTTTATATAATGATCTGCAAAGCCAAAATATTGAAGATGTTTTCCACAAATATCCATTCAACCATGTCATACACTTTGCTCATATATGTTTTATATGTTTTAATGGCCATAAACTTGCCTTTAACAGCCTTACTAGTCTTAAGAGCGTGAATCATTTATTGGACGATCAGAATATTATTTAAGATCAGATATCATACACAAATGCTGATTGAGTCTCGAAAACTAATTTAGGTAGAACCATTTTTAGTCTAAAGCAGAGCACCTTAGAAATAATTTTATAACCAACGTTACACAAGCTTATTGGTCTGAATTCTGAATACATTCTTGGGAATAAGACAATTATTAGTCTTATTTAAATCATCTTCAAACCAACCATTTTGAAGAAAATTTTAAACTAACTTCAAGATATCATCCTTAGCAATCGCCCATAATTTTTGATAAAATAATGCATATTCTAGTTGGACATGGTGTTTTCCTTGGGTCCATCCGAAATAAAACTTTCCTCACCTCCTCTTCTGTGGCAATAGCCAAAAGTTGTCGATCATCAAAATCAGAAATCAAAGCTTCAATCCCATCAAGAGATTCCATCATATCCAAAGATCCTGATGACGAAAATAATTGTGAAACATATTTAACCGATTCTTGGCATATATCATGCTCCCTAGTAACCCAATTACCTGCCGAATCTGTAAGACCAACAATCCTATTTTTTGATCGTTTTTTGTTTTGTTGAGAATAGAACATTTAGTATTATTATCTCCCTCAATTTCCTTTTGTTTCTCTAACTTACCTCCCAGGTAATGCATGCTATTCCACCGAATTATGTATAGTGTAATTTTTGTATCTTTTATTTAGATTAATAATGATAACGATGAGACAAAAAAAAACTAGTGATTTCTGTTCTTTTGTTTCCAATAAATTTCTAACCTTCGTAAGCGTTTTTTTAGTTCAGCCACAATCTCTATAATTTCCTGCGTAGAACAAACGTTATCATTTAGTTTGTTAAAAGTTATATCATTAGTTATTTAATTTGTTAAACATTGATATGATTAGTTATTTTGTTATCTAATATCTTTTATTTCTTATTAAAAATATTATGTGATATAATTTTATCATATAATGTATTCCTAGTAGCAAATTAATTACAATAATTCATAGGTCAAAATGGATTTATATAGCACATTTAAGTTTTTTCTTAACTCAAAAGATTGTGGTTTATTAAAGAAAACAATGATGGGTCAAATGTATATTAGTAAGCATGATAGAAGCAGAGGTCAAACATACATAGCATAAAACCGAGACTAAAAACAAAGCCTAGGAAGTATGATCAAATCTAAAAGGAGACAGTTTCGGCGATATTCTTCGAAAGTTGAAGCTAGACAAGCCGGTTCACCTGTAGACAAATACGAGACAAACATTCCTCTCGTGTGATACTCTGAGCAATTCTTCGCGCTCCATAGTTAGTTTGCACGTTGGTCAAAGAAAAACTCCAATGGTGAAGATTGTGAGAGTTGCAGAGTTATTCTCTTCAAAAGCGTTCTATATCTCAGGCATTCTAAAGGGTTGTAAATCGCATCTTTCACATCCTTGCTCTCAATTCCGAACTCAATATTCAGGCATTTGAGGTGAATAGAACTCAATATGCATCTGAGTTCAGCAACAAACCTGTTAGAAGAGATTGTTAGTAGGCGCATCTCGGGCATGGTTATGATCTCTTTTAAGTTAGTATTACGCTTTTATTAAACAAGAGATGTATGTCATTTTACAACAATATCTATTCTTTTCCAGTTACGATTATTACTCTAGTTACCAAAAAGAATATTCAAATAGTGTCTCCATTAAAGTCAATGCTTACTTCATCCATGTAAGCTCAGGCACCATTTGTGAATTAGCCCAATGGTGGCCGTTTGTGGATAAGATTACATCGCTTCCGCAACTTCTTCATCTCCTTCCTCTTCTTCATCTACTATTGGCTGGATCGTCTTAGGCCTGCCAGAAGACCTCACATCTTTTCCAGACAAGAACTTCAATGCTTTCTCTAAAGTAACATCACCTGGTTTCATGTTCTGCCAAAGGACCAATTACCCATAATGAACGACGATGTTTTGAACTCATGTCATCATATAGAAAACAACAGATCCTGGCATACTATGTATCCAGATCCAGAGCTCATTCCCGTATGAAATTTAGAACTAACATCTCCAAAGTAACACTCCTGTTACTCTACTAAAATCATACTCAAAGGAGGCATCATATTCAATTGGGTAACTATACCTTTGGAACAGTAGCCATATTGCAGCGATGCCGAACAGTAAATCCAGATTTACTAAGTTTCAAGTACACAGGGTGTCCATCTTTAGGGTGAGTTCCCTGGTCAGAAATCAGCATAACAAGTCGTCAGAGTTCCAAAATTTTGAAACAACCCAGCAAGATGCAATAACAATTGCTTTCACATTAATATCAGTCTTACCAGTGTCAAAGGATAGCGTAATAGTTCGAGAGCACCTTCCAGCATAAGAGAGTTCACATCCTTTATCTGAAAAACAAGGTTGGAAGAAATTTCTTGGTAAGAAAAGGCAAGCATTAAATCACCAAGACATTACTGGCAAACACATGTACACTGAAAGTTTATTCAGTATGCCTCCATTTAAGAAAGAAGAGATATATAGAGATATTTGTTTTATTGATAAAACTCCAGCATACATGGGATGCATTTGCTCGTTTTGGTATGTGCCCTTTTTTATCCTCACCGAGCTGTACATAATGCCCATAAGGGCCACACTTTAGAATAACCTGAACAAGGAAATGAGTTCAGCAAATTAAAGTTTTTAAAATAAATAGTTAACTGGAAAAGGGTCAAAACAGAAAGACCTTCTCACTGGTATTGGGATGAAGACCAAGCAATTTGGGCTCTTCTACGTAGGTATTCTTTGGAGGGTCATCTTCATCTTCATCCTCTCCATAAAGCGTTTTAGCAATGAACCTGTATATGAAGCACATAGCTCAAACTATCGCAATGATCATGGTACTAACAAAGACAGATTAAGAATTCAAAGAAAAATTGAAAAAAGGTTAAATATTGATGGAGAGAATACATAAGTATCTTATGTGTAAAAAGTTAAAAGAATCAATAGCCCACAACTTACTTGCATGATGGGTACTGATCACAACCGATGAAATATTCTGTACCAAACCTACTTACTTTGAAACTTAAGGTGCCTTCCATACAACTGAAACATGGAGAGAAACCCAATTAAGGGGTCAACATATACTCATTTAAAATCTAAATAAACATTTTGTTCTTGCCTTTGTGTTTCACTGTACAATTTGAATTTCACAATTAGGAAACTGATAGTAAACGTGAAAATATCATATTATATATGTATGAAAGCAATTCTTCAGATTTCAAGTCAGATGATTTATCTTGAAAGTGATTACAATTTCTAATTTTGACTAAGTAGGAGGTAAGATGGTATGCAGACCTCGGGCATGTCCTACTAGGATCAGGAAGGGAAGAAAACAGAAAGCCTTCATATTTTTTTTCCAACATTTTCTCCACCTGTAAAGTATGATAACGTAAGAAATTAATACAAGAAACTTTGGAAAGAGAATAGACTTCCAGTATTCATTTTTGAAAGAAGGTACCTGTGGGCGTTGGACATTTTCAACACGTTTACAATACGCACTGAATCGTGTCCAATAGTCTCGTAGGAGACCTTTCCATTCAGTTACACCACCAGAAACATTATCAAGCTGAAAGGAAGATCAGTCCGAAAATCTTATCTTGTAATATCGGAAAATTATGCATATGTAGAAATTGCTATGATAGACTAAATATCCACCTCAGATTCCATAGCAGCAGTAAAACTATAGTCTGTGACCTCAGTGAAGTAGTTGGTAAGAAAAGCGGAAACCTGTAAAGATAGTACAGTGGTTAGAAAGATATGTTGCGATGGTTGGTTTATTAGATCATTAATTAAGGAGATTAATTGATGACTAAAATACCATTCTCCCACGGAATTCCGGATACAGGACTCGGCTCTTTATTGTTATGTACTTTCTGTCCTGCAAAAAAAATACATGGTGCCAGAATGCTTCCAGTTTACACTCACATGAAAGGAGGGTTATTGCTAATTTCAGAGGAGGGTAGAGCCTCTTAACCTTCAGCAAGAAACAGAAGCACTAGAAAAATGCCAACAGTTTCCTAGTACGAAAACATACCTGTAAAACCCTAAATATAGATGCATATGTTGAGGGTCTACCTATCCCCAGCTCCTCGAGCTTTTTAATCTGAAACACATTAAAACATGGTAAACAAATTATGTATTTTGAAACCTTTCTGAAGTTAAAACACTCATGTTTAATGTCTGCACAACCATCAGATTTCAGCACTCTAACAAAAAGAAACACCTTATCATTTCAAGCTTAGCTACCATCTTACTTGAAACAGAGATGAATTACTGTTGATGAAAAGATTTTAAGATTAATGCTTTCATTCAAGCATAATGAAAGCAATACATGGAAGCTATAAAGTAAAAGTATCTTCTAGCTGGACGGGAACCAAAATGAGCTAATGGAGGCTGACATGTGAAGTGTCAGATTTCACTATACATCTGACGTATTGAAGCTCCTAATTAATTGGGTCTCGGACTTCAGAGAGGCAAGTTAGATTTTAAAAAGAATAAAGAAGGTGAAAGAATTGATCATATTGTGACACAAAATTGTGTCAGTGTCCTCTTCTCATCTTCCTAATCACATTTCTTCCTCTTCGCCTATAAAATACTAACTCACTGGGACTGCTAACTCCAGAAAAATCCTACACTGACGATTCACATATTGCGGAACTGGATCTTAGACACTTTTGACACAAAGGAAATACGAGTGTTATACCAATGACCCCTCGGAATAGCGTGGTGGGTGCTGAGTATGGTGCTGCTTGAGCTCCACTTCACCAATATTTAGCAGATCCCCATCCTGAAAAGAGGAGCAACACCTAATAAAGGTCCAGTATTTATCATGAAAGAAAAATTTGAAGACAGAAAGAAATGAAACCATGATATACAAAGCACAGATGAAAAATGCACTTGTGATATTAGAAATAGTACCTTCAACGAACTGAGAGTTTCAAAAGTTACCCCCCGCTCACTACTTTGATCGTTGTCTTTACTTTTGATTGTCTTAGCTTCAGGGTCCTACAGTATCACCACAGTAAACAACAAGTCTGCCTTAGCACATGTCCAAAGAGAAAAAGGATCACGCATAGCTGATACCAAACAAACTATAAATCCACAACACACAAGACGTCCAAATAATCACAGTGAAGAGAAAGATAATGATAAAATATTGCTTCTAACGCCAAATATAGGGAATCATTAGCAGATGAGGCACTAAAAACCTCACCTACTGGCTACTGATATAACTTCCAGGTAATTAACGATAATATGAAATAGGTTGTACCTCGTAAACTGCCTGGTATCCAAGGAACGTAACTTTTGTGCATGATGATCTGAAGATAATGGATTCAGAGGCATTTCCGATATCAAGTTGTATCTGAGATAGAAAAGATTCGCAAAAAAATTGGAGATATACGTTAGATTTCAAATATTAAATCTTGAACCACTCAATAACGATTGAAAATTTCAGTTATATAAATTTCAGTTATATAGACCCTATTTTACACTATATGCAAGATTTATAGCAAAAAATAGTCCACATAATACCTGGGCAATGGAAGCAGGTTCCATCTGACATGCCAAAGCTCGTGACCATATCAAGGTATATAATTTTAGAGAATCCGCATCAAGCAGGCTAGCAAGCGTTGCTGAAAGTAAAAGCAAAAGATGTTGAATTAAGACAATAAATCGTATTAGGAAGTTACTGATAATGAAAAAATGAAATCCACTAGTGTTGTGGAAGAATGGTAAATTTATTACTTACACGGTAATCTACATATATCGGTAGGTCTAATAGCTTCGTGGGCCTCCTGAGAGTTCTTAACCTTTTTAAAATATTTACGAGGACTACCTGATGCAAAATTCTTCCCATATCTATAGATAATAAGTAAATAGCTTCTATAGTCTCTCAAGTCAATGGACTAACGTGAGATGACTTCACAAATGCATTTATATGTCTTACCTTTCTGCCAACAAGGACTGTATATTTTTGATAGCTTCATCAGCTATCTGATAGGACAGAAAAAAAAGAAAAGGAAAACAAATGAATCAAGGAAAATTAAAGTGGAGTTAAAACAAATAGCAAGATGAATTTGTCAGACAGTAATGTTTTCAAGAAAGAAAAACAATGCCACCCACATGTAAACTATCTGTCCGCATGTATGTTATAAGACCAGCTGATTTACCATCGGAAAGTTGGACGCCCTCATATAGTTTTTGAGCAAGCTGCAAAGTAATTAATTTCAGAGAAAGGCACTCTATGAAAAGTGAATAAAAAAAGGAACATATTTCAGTTTCTCAACCTTCATGGTATATGCTGTTGAAAAATGCAATTTGTTAGCAGCATCTTGCTGGAGGGTTGATGTTATGTATGGAGTTGGTGGATTTTTCTGTGTAGTGCGTTTTTTAGTGCCCTTCACTAGAAAACCGTCTGACCTGATCCTTTGCTCAATGTCATGTGCTTTTGCTTCAGAACTAATAGAAAGCTGATTTATTTTTTTTGAATTCAAACAGGTCAACTGAGCTGAAAAAGGGGCTGAATTATATTTCCCCTGCACTTTGATTCCTACAGTCCAGTACTCCTGAGGCTTAAATCCGTCAATTTCACTTTCTCTATCACATATAAGAGCCAAAGCAGCAGACTGGACTCGCCCAGCTGATGGACAACCCGGAAGTTTCCTCCAAAGTAGTGGTGAAATATTAAATCCAATCAGATAGTCAAGAGCACGATGTGCAAGATAAGCATGTACTAAGTCCCCATCAATTTCTCGTGGGGCTTGAAGTGCACTTTTTATTGCTGACTCAGTTATCTCATGGAAAACAACCCTTGCCACTGTCATACTTTCATGTAAGGCACCCTGCTGGTGCAACATCTCTATGATATGCCAGGCAATCGCTTCTCCTTCACGATCTGGATCTGATGCAAGAATCAGATTTTCAGCTCTGAGGAATAAGGTAAACAAAATGAGAAAGAAGCACAATAAGAAAAACCATAGGAAAAGAAATAGCTCATATCATATGACGCTTTAAGCAGTGATATATCTTAAGAGCTAGACAGAACAATGACACACAGGGAAATTATTCTAAAACTAAGGACCAGATGAGGCAACAGTAACAGTGATTTTACACTTAGATAGTTAGATAAACAGGAAAAAAAAAGTACCCATGCAATGCCACCTTTATGCTCTTAATATGAGTCCAGGCGGCAGATGGAACCTCCCAAACCATGCTAAAATCATCATCTGGCCGCACTGAACCAGACATTGAGGCCAGGTCTCTGATATGACCATGACTTGGCAAAACCTCATACATATCACCAAGATAACCCTGAATGATCTTTGCTTTTGGGATTGACTCAACAACGATAACAGATTTTCCACTAGGTGGATAAAGCGGTTTAGATGCATTTTGGCCTCGATGCTCTATGCTGTTTTTCATAAGTTGAGGAACCTGCTTCTGTTTTGGTGCACTGCTTGCTTTTGTTGACTTCAAATGCTCAGATTTCGCATTTGATGTAGCAGAACTTTTAGGCTCCCCCACAGTGGGATTTTTTGCCACCTCCATCTGAGAACAGTACCATTAGATAAAATAAGCATGGGGGAGAGTATTATATTCCTAAGATTTTATAATTTTAATACCTTAGCACATGAAGACTTCCGATTTCTAGAACCAGAACGTTTTGGCTGGGGAACGTTTATAGAACTTTCTTCTACAGAGACTGCCTCTAAAACTGATTCCACTGAAGAAGATGTATCTACAACTTTCTTGCTCTTTTGCAGCTGTTTTGTTTTGACAGCAGTGGCTTGCTCACCATTGCTAGCAGGTGAGGATGCAGTTGATAGTTCCACCTTATTCCCACCGCTAACATCTCCAACAACTGGATCAGTAGAGGCCACCAATTCAGCTTTTGAGGAAGCTAAGACCTTATGCTTCTTCCGGTTCTTCTTAACATTCTTGAGACCTGATTTATTCCCACCAGTCTTTTCATCACCACCAATGTTATCCTTATTTTCAGTATTAGAGACTTGAGAAAAATATTTCCTACCTGGTTTTCCAGCCTGCTCCTGTTTTAGTATATTTATTGCTTCTGTTGACTTACAATGCTGTTGTTCCAACTTGGAAGTTGATGGAGTAGAACTTTCGGGCCCCTCACCCGAGGGAACTTTTGCCACCTCTTTCTGAAAACTGTACTGTTAGGGGAAAGAAGCAAGGGTATGACTATTATGTTTCCCAAAAAATTACAAAGTTAATACCTCACCAGATGCATAGTTCCAATTTCCGGAACCAGAGTGATCTGGCTTGTGACTGGTTATTGAGCTCTGTTGTAGAGAGACAGGCTCCAAAATTGACACCAATGAAGAAGATTTATCTTCGAGTTTCCTGCTCTTAGGCCAACGTTTTGTTTTGGCAGTAGAGGCTTGCTTCATATTGCTAACAGGTGAAGTGGCAGTTGATAGTTCCACCTTGATCCCACTACTAACATCTCCAATAATTGGTTCAGTAGAAGCCACCACTTCAGCTTTTGTGGAAGCCATAACCTTATGCTTCTTCCACTTTTTATTAAATTTCTTGAAACCTATTTTATTCCCGCCAGTTTTTTCATCACCACCAACAATGCTTGCCTTATTTCCAGTAATAGAACCTTGAGAAAAACATCTCCTCGTAAACGGTCTCAAACTATTTCCAAAGGACCTTGAAGTCGAACTGCTCCAATGTGCTGCATAACTAACCGAACCGAGAAGCTTTAGATACGAAGGAAGTGCGCAAGCTAACTTTAAAACACTTGCATTTTCTCTTTTGGACTGAAGCTGGCAGACATTTTTATATAATTTATTGACCCGAACTACTGAAGAGGATAATGAGGCCGGGAAATTCTGAATCGCCTTGAATTGCAACTGCAACGATGGAAACAAGTAATCGCAAGAATGAGTTATAGTGATGAAGAAAATTCATACGCTTATACATAACATAGACCAAAAATTGAAGCTTAACAAAACGAATTTGACTCCATTTCAAAGTAGAACGACGAAAATATTCGGAAATCTAGAAATTCAGTATCTCCAGATGAAAAGTCGAAACACAAACCTTAGCCATAAGAGGACGAAGAGATAGAACTGAAGTCGAAGAAGAAGACTTAGCAGCCGCAAGTGCAATGGTTCTTTGCATTGGAAATACTCTGTTTGATTCAGAAAAGCAGAATCAGTGATTTTATAATTCCAACCAGGAGAAAAAGAAAGATTTGTTAATGGCGGATATGTCTGGTGAAGAAATCCTTTGAAGGACGCTTTAAGGGTTTACAAATTACGAAGTCTCAGGGGTTTATCGGCTATAACTCGGGTCGGGTCGGTTCGGATATAGGTCAGGATTAATTAGAAGCGGCCCAATACCCGGTGAATCAAATGTGCCTGGCCCAAATAAGACATCCGGATCCTAGTATCGAAGTTCTGTTTCTCTCGGTGCTTCTTCTTCTTCTTCTTCTTCTTCTTCAGGTGAGTTTGCTTCTGCTTCATTGGCTTCGACACTTTGTTCTCAGCACTTTTTTGTTTGTAGCTGACAGAATTAGGTATTGTGTCTCACTCTCTCCAATTTTGACTTGTTTTTTTTTCTCGAAGTCTCTTTCTGTTAGTTTCATGATGTCAGTTGTCGCTAGATTCTTAATCGATGCCTCGGCTTCGCTGTTAGACTCTTCAAATGACTTTGTTACAATGGAATCTCTGTGTATAGTTCGATGTTTTTCATTGCGTAGATATTTGATTCGCTAATGATAATTACTTCTTTCGTTTTGAATGTACGAGAGAACTTACTTTGATTCATATGACCCAATTTTGTTAATTCTCAGGAACACTTGCTGAATCTATATAGCATATAACTGTATAAGGGTTTATAAATGGATAGAAGGCAGCACGATTATGCTGCGTCTTCTGGTTTGCCTTATGCTCAGCAACAGCAGCAACAAGGCCCCAACTTTCCACAGCAACAACAGCAATTCGGATTTCATCCGCAGCATCCACAGTATCCATCACCAATGAACGCTCCTGGTTTCATGCCTCCTCATCCTTCTACGCAGCAATTCGCTTACCAGCATCCTATGCATCAACAGCAGCAACCGCAGCTTCTTCCTCATCCTCCTCACCCACAGATGTTTGGTCAACAGCAACCTCAGCCTTTCCTTCCTCATTTACCACCCCATCACCTTCCTCCGCCATTCCCTGGACCTTATGATTCAGCTCCTCCTCCTCCCCCTCCTCCAGCTGATCCAGAGCTGCAGAAGCGAATTGATAAGCTTGTTGAGTATTCGGTTAAGAATGGTCCAGAGTTTGAGGCTATGATGCGTGATAGACAAAAGGATAATCCTGATTATGCTTTTCTGTTTGGGGGTGAAGGCCATGGTTATTACCGCTATAAGCAATTTATCTCTATGCATCCCCCTGGAGGACCCTTTGATCCTCCATTTCCATCATCTTCTATGGCTATGATGCATCATCCGCCAAACCCCCTGATAAGTCCTTCAGTAAACAATGTACCCAGTGCATTGGCAGTTCCACCAATCCGCCAACCTCCTTTCCCACCGTTCCATGACCACCACCAACTGCAACAGCATCTTCCGCAACCTCATCATTTTGCTCCCCATAATCGTCCTGATTCTGACCAGTCAACTCATGCATTCCGAGGACTTTCTGGTCCACTCCCTGCTGATGTTGCAATGGAACTAAATAGTGTCCTGGGAAACCTTAATGGCACAAAAGAGTCTATCAAAAGTGCCAAGATTTGGTTCATGCAGAGATCTCCTTTTGCACCAGCTTTGGCAGAGGCACTTAGGGACAGGGTCTTTACAATGGATGATTATGATAGACGGATGCACATAGTTTATCTGGTTAATGACATTCTGTTCGACAGGTATCTAAATTAAATCCCAATTAACTGTTTACATAATTCGAGGCGTCTTCTGCTTAGACTTAGTTTTTCGTTTATTTTATCTTATTAGGAATCTATATGTTTTCAGATTCTGGTTAATTTGATAAATTTGGGTTGCAACATTAGGATACTAATACGGTTCTACCCTAATAATTTCTCATGTTTCTTGGTAACGTTTTGCTTCTTCAAATACAGTTTGCAAAGGAGGACAAACTTGCACGAGTTGGACAATGAAGCTCTTGCTTTCAGACCTATTTTGGGTTCCATGCTGGGGAGGATTTACCACTTCCCACAGAACAAGGAAGAAAACCAGTCACGTCTGGAGAAAATTTTGCAGTTCTGGGCTTCGAAGGAGGTGTTTGATCAAGACACCATCTCCTCCCTTGAGAAAGAGATGAAAAGTGGACCACCTGCAAATACCTTTTCTCATCCGCCTATTATAGCAGCAAACTCCTTACAACGTCCAGGTATTCCTGCTCTTTCGTTAGAAAGACAACAATTATAACTTTACCTATGTATAAGACGAATATGATTTAGATTTGACCATAAACCAACAAGTTTTTATCTTTAAATGCATTTGCAGGAATGCTGCAACAGCCACCAAACAGTAATGTCCCTGGCACAATGAATTTGGAGCATTCGGTCGCGACCCAACAGTTTATCCCAAATGTGATGCCTCCTGGTTCCTTTCCCGGTTCCATACCACTTAACCCTTCTATACCACCGCCAACCCAACCACCTGCCGGTGAGAAGCCACCTCCGTATCCTCTCTTTCCTCCTGGTCTGATCCCTGGGATGGTCAGAAAGATGCAGATCGGTAGTGGTGTGCCTTACTCTCCATTGAGTCCTCTTGATATCCCAACTGTCATACCACCATCTGATGTACCTCAATCTCAAGTACTCGAGAGAGTATCTAAGTTCTTTAAAGAGATAGGTGAGGTCAACCCAAGTGAAGGTCCCATGGGATCTGAATCACAAGATGACTATGAGGATTACGAGCGGGATAGTCCACAGCGGAAAGGAGGTGCCTGCATTCCTCCACCTCCCAATCTACAGGTGGACCCCGAGACAGGAACATATGCGGATGGAAGCACTGATAAAAAGAGTGGATCAGGGAGATTGGGACTTGGGGCTCTTGCGGATCCTAACGAACCAACTCAGTACGATGATGTTTACACATCTTACAGGAAACACAGAAGTACGAATTATCACACATCCATGAGTGCAAGATCAACAACAACCAGATGAAATTCAGTTTCCGTTTCTCGTCTTCTAATGGCTAGTTCAGTAACAAAAAACTGAGCCTGCTTCTGTCCTTGTTGTTTCTGTGACAAATGTGATATTCTCAGCTTTTAAATAGACCAAAGCTCATCCAATTTTTGTTTATGGTAATGCAAAGCCTTGATAAATGACAGATATTGACTAGAACAGCTTATTTTTGACAAAAAAAAAAGACTAGAACAAAAGACCAACTTATTATTGTGTCAAAACCATATACTAAGTCACTAGAAAATCAATTTTCAACAAGAATATTGGGAGAAAGAGATTTAAAGTCTACTCAGTAATGTGAAACAAACATAAACATCATAGAACTAAATTAAGAATTCACTTGCACATAAAAATAGAGTCAGACAAAGGCAATAAAATCCCTCAACATTCAAAAATCTTCATGAAATATATCAGCGTTTGAGCTTTGAGTTGAAAATCTATTAGGGAGCGAGCCTTTGAGGGTCACGAGGGAAGAGCGATGTTTTGCGGATGTTATTGAGGGCACAAAAGAGCATTACCACTCGCTCCAGCCCCACTCCAAATCCACCGTGAGGAGGTGCACCGTACCTATAAACAATTGTATTTTTGTACAGCAATTGTCCGCTATTATAACCAACAGAAGGAACCAAGCTGGTTCGGTTCAGTTTATTTACCTGAATGAGTCGATGTACGTGGATATTGTCTTCACATCAATGCCACATTCCCCTGCACGTTTTTCCAAGACTTCTGGGATATGGACACGTTGAGCTCCTGATATGATCTCCTCGCCTAGGAAAGAACCAGTAAACTTAGTATTGAATATTTGGAGTAAAATAATTGGTGCAAATACACATTAGGTAAAAAGAATAACTCAAAGATGTACCTCTGATGAAGACATCAAAGGAGTTGCTGTAAAGAGGATTATCTGCACAAGGCATAGTGTAGAAAGGCCTAACTGCCCTAGGATAGCGATTCAATATATAAAACTCTGTGTTATACCTGTTTTAATTATCAAAAGCAACAAAGCGATGGTGTTAGAACTTTGTCACAGCGAGATACAGAACTATAGCATTTTGAGAACAAAAATAATGTCAAATAGGGTGTAAAAAGGTAATGTATTACTTTTCCAAGACAAGCTGGCCAAGTTTTCTCTCAGATTCAGTGTTTAGATCACCAAGAGGATCAACCTCAACACCAGCTTCCTGTCAACAACATCAAAATTACACTTATGATTTGATAGTACATTTGAAAAACTCAGGTAAAATGCAAAATATACAAGTCATACCTTAAGCATTCGAACCCCTTCTTCAAAGGTTAATCTCAACGTTTTTGGAAGAAACTGCATTTTAAAGCTAATTATCAGAATTTAATAAGATACAGAAACTTGGTAGCTACCTTTCTCGTACTGCATATGGTTACCTTCAACGGTTCAAATGGGTACTGCTTTCCAACAGCTTCAAGTTCCTTTTTGCACTTCTCATTCAAGCTAGTGAATATAAATACAAATAGCTCGTCCACAAGGTCCATTATCTGCACAAACAAAAGATATTAGCACCACTAGCTGAACAGAATTACTTGACATAAACTTATATTTCTAATTCCAATCTTTTACTTACCTCAGAATAGTGTTCTCGAATCTCCATCTCCACGTCAAGACCAACAAATTCACACAGATGTCTATGAGTGAAAGAGTCTTCCGCCCTGAAAACAGGACCTATCTCAAAGACACGTCGAAAGTCACCACATATTGCCATCTGCTTATGAAGTTGAGGAGACTGAGCCAGACAAGCAGGCTGCCCTTTGTAATCGAATCTAAATACAGCAGCACCTCCTTCGCTACTACCAGCCATCAATTTTGGTGTGTGAATTTCAACAAAACCCTTGGATACTAAGAACTCTCTGAATGCCTACATAATTGTTAGTTAATTCAGCAAAACAACGAAGAAACCAACCAAATCATGAAAGGATATAGTACTAATATACATATAAAGCCTAATATTTTTGAACACCAATGGCTTACAATTCCGACTTGGCCCTGAATGCGGAAGATGGCTTGATTAGCAGGTGTTCTGATGTCAAGCACCCTATTATTCAAACGTGTATCCTGATTGACACGAGCAGCTGGTGTTCCAGTCTGCAACAATCATGAAAACAATCAGAACAACACAAGTTATCAAAACTAATAGCACAACTTTACCAGCTCCAACCAAATCTCGAAATATTGAATTCAACAAGCTATACCTGAAGAGATTTTTCTATTTCTGCTTCACTTCGGGCAGCATCCTCCACAATAAGTGGTAATACTGTCAAGGCTTTGTTGACGCAGTAAAGTTTTCTGACTTGAATTTCAACCTGCAATAATATTATCGATCCACACACAAACACAAACATGAGATCGGGTCACCATTAGACCATACGACATAGGAAGATAAGAAAAGCAAGCAACCTGCTGCTGTGTAGTTGACGTCACAGGATCCTTGGGGACAACGAGGACTCCAATGACATCGACAAAAGATTCGTTACTCAGCTGCCTAAGAAAATTAATCATATTGACGCCTACTTTGGTCTCCTCCGATTGCTTGGCCACGCACTGCACCGTGGATCCACTTTCCCTCAAAATCACAAACACTTTAGTAGAGAATGGGCGAATCGTGTGCACTCGGCCTCGGATCAGAACCTCTGATCCCGCCATCTCTTTCACTAAGTCGCTCACATCGGTCCACTTTTTTCCTCCAACAGCTTCTTTCCACTTTCCAGCTTTCCGATCCTCATTCGATTGCAGCTCGTCAAGAGTCACGTCACCGTAGTGACTGGAAAACTCGTCATCTTCAAGAGAAAGTGAAGCTGTCTTACGAGCAGCTTCTTCTTGTTCCTGACGACGACGCATCTTTTCAAGCTTCGCAGCTTCCTTCTTTGCAGCTTTCTTGCTAATCTTCTCTCCAGATTCCTCCTCCACGGCGGTTGATGACGACAGTGGAATTTCAGGCTCCGACAACATGATGACTTCTTCAATTGTTTCGATAAGTTGAATTCGGTTTGCCCACTGAAACGAAAACCCTATACGTTATATATCTACCTATAGTCGGTACTGGTTACAAAATAGGTGGGCCAATTAAGAATTTTAGTGGGCCAAATAATCTATCTAAGGTAGGTACTGGACCTACTGGTTATGAAATAGATGAGCCAGTTAAGAATTTTAGTTGGCCGAGCTGGGAATAATCGGCCCAACTAGTAATGAGCCCAAAGATTCTATTTAAGGTGGGTACTGGTTATGAAATAGATGGGCTAGTTAAGAATTTTAGTGAGCTGATCTGGAAATAATCGGCCCAACTAGTATGAAACCAAAGATATCAATATCCATACCAATTTTACTGGATAACCCTGTCCGGTTCAAAGACAACAGAAACTAACATCTGTATGATAAATCATATGTTGGCAAAAAATGGAAAATGTAAAGAAATAAAATTTCTATATAATAATCTGAGATTTTTTTTAATAATAAAAAGGAATTCACATTCAAAACTTATAGTATATACTTATTAAGCGAATAAAGTAATGTTACAGAAGACGAGTGTGAAGAAGAAAAGACTGTTGCTCGTAGCTTTAAAGCTACAACGCGCCGCTTAATACGAAGACCAATCATCCATTGTTAAAATGACACGTGTAACTAAGATAAAGCGCGTGTAAGACACATGCTACTGAGAAGAGTATGTCTTGGAAGTTGTCCCGATTAATAAAAAAACGAATTTGCCAGCACAGGACGGACCAAAAATTAAATAAAAATCCCAAAAAAAAAAAAGAAAGAAAGGAGAAAATCGGAGTCTGGAAAAGTATATGGGAAGCGACGACTGACTCTTCTTCCCCCACCTCTTCTCTTTAGGTTTTCTGGCTTCTTAGCTTTGAAATTTGATCGGAAGTAAGGTTTTGGATTGTGATCTGATTACTTTGAGGTTTTATTTTCTCGATCGGATTTAGACGTTTTCTCTTTTCGATCGTTTAACTTATCCACTAGCTGAAGGCAAAGGTTTCGTGTTTATTTTCATCTCTTCTCAACTGATTATGGAGCTTATGAATCTCTAGGTAATCTTTGATTTCTTTTCTTAGCTTCTTTCATCATGGAATCATCGGATCTGTGTCTACTTTTTGGGTTTTCCTGAAAATAAGGATTTTCTTTTCATCAACGAGTTTTTTTCCTCATTTTTCCTCGACTTTTGTTTTTAAGTTTATTTGAAATTTTGGAATTTAACAGTGAAGATACTGTTTTTACCTAGTTCTAATTTCATGCTTTTGGTGACATGTATGTTTCTATTTTTAGGGTGTTGATGCTATAGAGGCTTCAAGATCATTGATTGAGGTTGGGGACTTCAGAAATATAAACTTCCATTTCTTCTAGCTTGTTGAGTTGCTCCGAAAGGTAAATTAGTAATGTATTGACTTCAATGAAAGAATAGACCATTATGATGATAGAGATTGCTTCATCTGTGCTGTTCCTGAATGCACGGATTAGCTTGCTTACCAATACCTAAATATAATTTTGTGTCTCAAATCTTTTTTTCTGTCTCCTTGACTGTTGTCTGCTTTAGGTGCATGTTGAAGTGATTGAAAGAGTGCATGCGACTTGCAGTTTGGTTTCATAAATAACACGTACAACGAGATTGGAAACGATGCTTGAGAATCCAAAGTTCGATATGCATGCTGTTGGCAATCACAACAACGACAACAATTACTATGCCTTCACACAAGACTTTTACCAAAAGCTCGGTGAAGAAGGTACAAACATGTCCGTCGATAGTATGCAGACAAGTAATGCTGGAGGATCTGTCTCAATGTCTGTGGACAACAGTAGTGTTGGTTCTAGTGATGCTCTTATCGGCCATCCCGGTTTAAAGCCTATGCGCCATCCCTACTCTCTCTCTGTTGGGCAAAGCGTATTTCGCCCAGGAAAAGTTACTCATGCACTTAACGATGATGCCTTAGCACAAGCGTTGATGGATAGTAGGTATCCAACCCAGGGACTGGCAAACTATGAAGAGTGGACAATAGATCTGAGGAAACTTAACATGGGACCTGCTTTTGCTCAAGGGGCTTTTGGAAAGTTATACAGAGGGACTTATAATGGAGAGGATGTAGCGATTAAGCTACTTGAGAAGCCGGTGAGCAGCCCTGAAAAAGCACAAGCCCTCGAACAGCAGTTTCAGCAGGAAGTTTCTATGCTTGCATTTCTGAAGCATCCTAACATCGTTAGGTTTATTGGCGCGTGTATTAAACCAATGGTGTGGTGCATCGTGACTGAATATGCAAAAGGAGGTTCGGTCAGACAGTTTTTAACCAAGAGACAAAACCGAGCTGTGCCTTTGAAGTTAGCTGTTATGCAGGCATTGGATGTTGCCAGGGGTATGGCTTACGTCCACGAGCGCAATTTCATACACCGAGATCTAAAGTCAGATAACCTCCTCGTATCAGCTGATAGGTCCATCAAGATTGCTGATTTTGGCGTTGCAAGAATTGAAGTTCAAACGGAAGGGATGACACCAGAGACTGGAACTTACAGATGGATGGCCCCGTAAGTTGAATAGTTTATTTTCTTTTCCATCCTTGTCTTGTCATTCATAACTTTATATCTCTGCAAGTTATATGGAAACTATATTTCAATTTGTTGATCTATGCAGAGAGATGATCCAGCACAGGCCCTATACTCAAAAAGTGGATGTGTATAGTTTTGGTATCGTGCTGTGGGAGTTAATTACAGGGCTCTTACCGTTCCAGAACATGACAGCGGTTCAGGCTGCCTTTGCAGTGGTGAACCGTGGAGTTCGTCCAACGGTCCCAGCAGATTGTCTTCCTGTACTTAGCCAGATCATGACACGTTGCTGGGACGCAGACCCTGAAGTTCGTCCATGTTTTGCAGAGATTGTCACTCTTCTCGAGGAAGCTGAAACTGAGATAATGACGACTGTGAGAAAAGCCCGTTTCAGATGTTGCATGACGCAACCAATGACACTCGATTAAACTGTTGTGAAGAGAGAATGGAGAATAACAAAGAAGAGAACATAAAAGAAGAAAGAAACAAGGTAAAAGGCAAGAAGGAGAAAACAGTGAAAAAAGAGAGCAAGAAAGAAAGGCTTTAGATATATGTAAGTTTGTGTGTGTATCTATTATATATTATCCGATTGTATCTCTTTTCCCAATAGGAGAAGTAACCCAACCATTTTAGACTACTGATTTTCTAGATTTTTTGTATTACAAAAAAAAAAAATAGATGTACGTGAGATACTACTGTCTGAAGTGTTTGGTTTAGTTTTCCTTGAAATGATTGTTGTTCCTTCGTTTGGTAGAGGAGCATTTTATGTGTGATGTTGATGCATGCCTTCTTCTCTTCTCATTTCTATAGTAATAGTCTTTCATCACACGGCCTCTTCTTCAATTGTCTATCAATGGATTCTCTTCTGTATGTTTTATAAAGGAAAAGGACGATTATGAATTTGTTTCCTTTATAATTACTTATCATTATGTATGCAACTAAAACAAAAGAACCTCCATGAAGAATCAATGACGTACCCTTTCACGATCCGGGCTAAGATTAGATACAAGTTTGAAAACCGTCTCAAATTCTAAAAGTGGTTCACTGCGAAAGCGGTGATATGTTTCAAGTTGAATTCTCTTATGAGATGATCTCACGCTTCTGCCTTACGTGCCAGAAACTAACAATACCTGCTTCTGTACCTACATTCCTCTGCCGAATGACACGAGCAGTGATCCCTCTTCCAACAACATGTCTCTGGCCACTCAACCACCTTCGCCGATACCTGACTTCAACTTACCAACAGTGATTCCACCAGCAACAGCAACCGAAACCATTACTGTGGATGATGTGGTTATGAACAACCATGAGACATTTATGGCCGAAGTTAATGGGCTTCCTCCTGCTACTGACTCGCAGACGATTCACATTGGGAACAGCTCCTCTTCAAGCAGCAACAAACGGAAAAGAGAGATGGAGAATGATGAGGTGGTGGCCATGTTTGATTCCAAATCCGACTAACGTCCGGTATACCGGAGTTAAAATTCCTTTAAACGCAATTCCGGTTAATGATGGCCTTATCTTTTGTTTCAAATTTGCTATGTTTTGGGCTAGGCTGAGTAGGCTTGGTTATCTCTTTTGTAATGGGCCTTGGCCTGATCTTTAGTTTATCCAATATATATATTTTACGGGTTAAGAAAAAAAAAAAAAACAAAAGAACAAAATACAAGTACTTATCATCAAAACTTTGGAGAGATACAACAGAGCTCAAAAGAAAATAAGATAAAAACCTTATCAGAAAGAATGAATGTTGTCTATATAATCCTCTTCACCACTGCTCATAGAATCATTCATGTCACTGCCATCATCATCCTCGTCGTCTTCATCCTCACCATCAGTCAAAATTTCTATAAAGTCAGGACCAGCGCCAAGGATTTCATCATCCAAATCACTCGGACCATCTCCATCGTCATCGCTACTAATGTCATCATCTCCACTATCGCTATCGTCTCCACCTAGTCCCAGAATCCGGTCCAGGTCATCTTCATCATCTTCATCGTCTTCGTCTTCATCCTCGGTCTCATCATCATCGGGATCAGAGTCATCATCTGTTGGTCTCCGCCGGCCAATTTCATACATCCTGGCTGAAGAAAACATATCTTCTTGATCTTCCATTGTGATTAGCCCAAGGAACGAATCTGTTGGTTCTGTGCCAAAGTCAAGAAGACATCGGTCAACAGGTATAGTGGCTATGTCTGAGTAGTTGATCGCATCAAGCGTGCGGAAAGCAGCAAACAAGGGATGTTTCACACGACGTGTGTGAACAGCAGACATAACATCTTCGATGTTTCTCCTCAGCATTGCGTATATAACATCACCCCTGGAGTTAAACGTAATAGCTGTCTGGTCCAATGATGGTACACTTCGTAGAAGCCTTATATTCCTCATGTCCCAGACCTCCGAGTTTATGATCACCTGTAATATGCACCAGTTGATAAGCCAAAAAAAAATAAAGGCTTTACTTGACGAAGTTCAGCTGCTCAAACTTTTGACTATATTATAGCCAAGTAATTAATGTAGAACATTTGAGCTGTTTTGGGTAGGGGTAGAAGAGCAGTTAGTAAGGGATGGGTTCTATCAAAAGCTCTCTTGGCAGATTCTTTAGGATGTGGATTGTTCTAGGGTTTGGTTAAGCACTTGGTTCATAGCTCCAGTATTATCACATATAATTCAAATTAAGAGTAAATATGATTTATATATTACCTCGCTCCTAGAAGGATGAAAACCGCCTCCGCCATAATCAGTAAACTGATCAAACCGAGTGATAA
Source organism: Lepidium africanum (assembly GCA_900406405.1). Lineage (NCBI taxonomy): Eukaryota > Viridiplantae > Streptophyta > Magnoliopsida > Brassicales > Brassicaceae > Lepidium > Lepidium africanum. The sequence continues at coordinate 75,661 of OVAX01000032.1, forward strand.
GCTTTGGGACACGGCGATCCCAGAGAACACCATTCCACAATATCAGTGTATCACAAGGGCTGAAGTTTACAAGAGAATAGGGATTACTCCGAGAAGATGTGACTGTGTCAGTGAGTTTACCACAAGGACTGCAGGTCTGCACGTCATACAATAGGACATCTTTCGTTGATGATTCAGAAGAGAGTGCTGCAAAAAGTGTCCCAGAGTTGCTAAATTTTGCAGCCTTGCATCCATCGAAGGAGTGTCTAGGCCCACCAATTATAGAAGAACCGTCCCACAAGAGCACATCACTGGAGCTCGAAGAAAGCAACAACTGATTACCTCCAGAGACATATGGCTGAACAAGTGTAACCGGAGACTGGTGTCCTAAGGCACTCTCAAGCAAGCTACCGCTGCTAGCTTCAAATAGTTTGATTTCTCCAGCATGACTACCAACTGCTAAATGATTAGTACCTCCAAGAAGAGCAATGCATGTAAGGAGAGCAGTCTCATCCCGGCAAGATCTCCAAGATTTGAATCTGCTGAAAACAAATTGGCGGTCCCTGCGATTCCCATGGACGCCACTGTAGAAACTTTGACGCTCACGGGTGCCAAGACGGCCTGTGATATTTAGTGGAGCTTCCAGTAACCGTTTAGGTTCAGGGCAGACATGCGGATGTAGGAGAGACACTGGGGGAAGAGTTGTGATTGGAGCCAGGCACTGCCTGTGTTGGTGCTTCAAATACTGAACTACAAGGGAGTCTAACGATAACCGTTCCTGATTTGAAGGCTGGGGATCGCATGGAAGCCTTAGCTGAGATGCAGGTGTCATCTGGCCTAGTCTAAAGCTCCCAGATTGGTTAGCATCTAATGCTGGTGTTTGGAAACCTGAACCATCTGCTATGGTTGAATTCCTACGTAAGGAAGCCGTGGAAGGACAAGCTGGAGATCGTGGTCCTAACTCGCCCAAATTGATTCTTTTACCGGAAACTGACAACTCTGGGTCTCTAAGCTCGGACAATTTCCGTTTTCTCGGAAAGGATATTGGAGTCTTAAACTGAGCTTCAGCATCAACGTCGTTCCTAGCAACTAACTCTGCAGTCGTTTCTGATGTATCTGCACAAGCAGGATCTAAATTTGAACTAGTGTTTATTCTCTGCGTAGACTGAGGTTGAGTGTCAAGGGAAAAAGATTGCTTTCGTGACTGCAAACTAAAGCTGGGTGAGAAAGTTAACTGTTTCTTCTTTGTGGATGTTGCTGCATTACTTTTCGAACTGAGATCTTCATCATACACATTGACTTTGGGTTTGCTGGGGCAAAAGCCACCGTTTGAACGGCCAGAGGGCCATTGTTGTTGTACTACAGGCGTGGACGTCTCTTGTGTCGAAGAAGCCAAATGCTTCTTAACAGATAGAGTCACATTACATCTAGAATTATGTTCTTCGTCAGGTGCACAGACTTTGGGTTTGCTGGTGAAAAATCCACTGTTAGCACGGCCAGACGGCCACTGTTCCTGAGCTAGCGGCATAGACATTTCCTGTGTAGAGGAATATGCAATGGAAGAAGGGGGAGCCAACGAAGGGAGAGGAGTTAACTGAGCCTCTTTTAACATAACTGATGCAGTTTCACCAAGTCCTGATGCCTGTAGGTGCTCATGGATAAGGAGCAAAAGCTCTTTAGAATCATAAGTTATAGGCGTTGCGGCTGCAATGGCAGCTCTTTCAATGCGCCGCAGTGTTGGAGTAGCAGCATCACTGGCTGTTAGTGGATTTGCATGTCCTGAATTTGTCACTATCTGAAAACACGTATAAAAACACAATTGAACATGTCAGCAAAACTAAATAGGAAATAAGGAATGAAATATACACACACAAAAAAATCCCATACACACGCATCAAACAAGAATAATAAAGCAATGTAGATGTTTACCCCTATTAGCTCAAGTGCCACCTGAGCAAGTTCAGCCTGCCATCTTGCTTGATCTGTTCCACTTGATTGACCACCTGAATCCCGAATTAGTTCCGATAAACTCTTACCAACCTAGCAACAAATCTCGAAAATCAATATCCGTCCCCATGATGCCTGCTCAACTTCATCGGGTGTTTCTCACAATAAAAAAGATAAGAAGATAACTTGGGAAAGAAAGCTGCTATTCTACCTCGAGTTTAGTCAGAATTTGTGCAATTGTTTCATCTCTAGCCAGACCAAGAAGTACCCTGCAAGCCAGCGCTCGCAGACAATCTGGGCTAGCAGGAGGATTCACGTATATTCTGGGCTGAAGAAGTTTTAAAAGGATTTTTATACCATCATTCTGACGAACACCTTCACGTGCTTGACTATAAACCTGCTCCAACTTAGCAGCCAGTCCAGCAGAACCGGTTCCAGCTCCTAAGAAAATTCTTCGATCCCCAACCAAACCTGAAGAAGCTGGTGCAATAGGAGTTTGCAGAGTATTACCCGTGGACTGAGCACCTGCAGTATTATCGGTAGAGGGACGAGCAGTAGCTTGACCAGGAACAGGTTGATGATTTGGTGCAAGGGATGGTTTATTGCTTAATGATGGTGGTGGGCACACCAGATTGATCAGGACATTTAGTGCAGGCTGTATAATCTTCAATAACAAATAAAACATGAAGAAGGCAAGTATCAGTAAGAAATAAATGAAGAAATACCAAACAATATGAATACTGGATAGAAGCAGACTGCTGACCTCAGGGTCCACAATGCTGTTGGAAATATTTGCTGCATCCAGAATGACAGCAATACCAGCACGATTGTTGCTGAGTGTGGAATTCGCAATTGCTTTCCGGCCATCAGGTATTGATGTAACTATGTGAAGAACACCAAACGCATACTGAAGTAGATCATGCAGATAACGGTCTACTGGTGGAGTCTACGCATGTGACCATAATGTAATTACATGGTAAACAAAACAACGTAAATGTGAAGAGTAAAATGCAACATTACCTGACATAGTTCCAACATGGTAACATGTCCAGAGGAGTTCAAAAAGTTATTGACAGCAGGCCACTGAGTTCTCACAAAGGTAGGACCCAACTTCCTATCCTTCTGCAACTGAAGAAAGACAGCCTCTACAGCTTCATTGCTGATATCAAGGGGCTTATAGGCTGCCCTTATATTGGGAACATTCCTCACACCACCACGGCTACCTCTGCTGGGGCGGATAGAATCAACGAGCAAAAGAAGATGAGCTCTAAAATATTGCCGCAAAGCAAAACAGGTGTGGAAAGCCATTTGTTTCTCCGAGGACGTCATGACTTCAGGAGCTGATCTGTCAGAATTAGCACCAGTTCTAACTGAGGCTGCATCTTTAAGAATTGCAAGAAGTTTCTGCAAACTATCATTAGCATCAAATGCATCTAAAATAGCTCTGAAGACAAAAGCAGCAGCAAAGAATAAGGCTGAATTTTTTCTAGCTTGATCCTGGGAACACTCGAGTAGTTCGATAGCTAATTTAACCAGTTGATGTATGAGATCTGATGGAAGTGCACAGACACGCTCCATTATACCCTGAGATAAATTTTGACGGTGAGAAGAATCCACAATGCGAGATTTGAATAATTTCAACAAAACTCAAAATATTAATTAACGAGATAACAAGAGAACAAAAAGTGCATTATAAGTCTTACAATGTTGCTGTTATTTATACCTGAAGAGAGCCGATGGTGTATAAGCAAGATGAAAGTCCATAAAAGGTCTCAGTATCTCTTGGCACAGCAAGTAATTTTTGTATGCCACCCCGGTCGACAAACATTGCAGCAAACTTTCGGTGTGCAGCCAAAGCGCAAATTAACTTCATGACATCAGGTAACAAAGGAGACGGTGTAGAATTATCATCATATTGGGATGTACGTTCCAGCAGCATAATGCACACATCAACACCTTTTTCATGGAGTACAGGCCCAAGAACCTCAACATATTCTCCCAGTATCTCAAGGCACTGGATACAATATTTTTCTTGTAATTGGGCCAACAATTCAACATCTGGTAGTGAAACCTCTCCAACGTCTTCAATAGCGTCTGTTTCCACACTATTCATATCTTTAGTCTGATTAGATGTGACACTGGTGGGATTTCTGCCACCAATTGAAAAGCAGAGTTAAAGCCTTTGAACAAACTGATATAAAACACAAACTACCATAATTGATTAAAGCAAAGATATTATCCATGACGTTGGAACATGACTGACCTTGAAACCTCAGTAGCATTAGCGGCATCTATGACTGTAGTAGCTGCTCGAGTAGCAGCACACACAGCAGCTTCTTCACTGCCAGAAGACTTGAATTCCTGGATAATTTAAAAGAAAGATAATCAATATCAATATCAGGAAACCAGTACCACAGGTTCATGAAGTATAGGAAATAACTAACAACTAATCAAAATAAAAACATGCCTCCAAAGCAGCAGTTTTAACGAGCTCTGCTGCCGCATCGCCAGCAGCCTTAGTGGCCTCGGCAGGAGCATGGGCAGCTCTAGCTTCGGCTTCAGCAGCTCCAACGGCTCTTTTTACTAATTCAGTTATGTTTTTGGTCCCTATTATGCAACCTTGAAAGCACTCATCATTCTCCTCCCTTTCTATCTCCATAACACCAGAGTTTATTTTCCCCAAACATACTGTCACATCTTCTGCATTTCTGACATCTGTAAATTTTGATAGATCCCTATCTCTGACAACCTGACGACCTGATCTAGGTGATGTCAAGCCAACTTCAGTATCAGGTGCAACTTCATTAACTCTTCCTCTCGCCCTAGATTTTGGACGGTTCAGTCTGTGTCTTGAGTGCTCATCTCTTCCACTATTCTCATCTCCAGGTTTCACTTTACAATCAATAACACCTAAAACATTACATTTTTCTTTGCCATCGAATTCCGATTCACCTTCAGAACATGGATCAGACTGTCCTATCTCTTTGACGGAGTCCATCTCTACAACCTGATCACCTTCAACTGTATCCACAACTTTCCGCACCTTACTCCGACCTTCTTCTTTTGTTTTTAAGGCCGCATGCTTGGCCTCAGTTGTGTGAAGGACCTCTCTACGGCTTGTGCTTTGCTCTCCAATAACTCGTACTCGAAGATAATGCATCAGCTTCGCAGATAACTTTGATGTCAAGACATCTTCAACTAATTGCCCACGACTTACATGAGTCCCACAAAAAGAAAATGTTTTTATTTCAGCTGTGGGCGCCAAAAGAAATTGGAAAAAAGAAAGAAGAGACAACTAATTGAGAATGTATAATCAATACCTCACCAGAGACAGAGCAAGAAGTCCTGTCGAATAAGTCTTTAACATTTCAGAATCTGAGGCTTCCTTCCTGCCAGAGTCTTCGCCAGGAAACTTGACTGCCTCTTCCATGACCCAATTTTTAAAGTTGTCCGTAACAGCATCGTCGAAAACATGAGGATACTGGTAAACAGAATTGCGTCATGAACCAGTCGAGGAGCAAAACACGACAGAAATGAGTAACAAGGTCAGTAAATTCTTACCATCCAAGTAAGCGAACAGTTCATTAGCAACCTTGCAGAGGCAGCCTTTACCGCAATTGAGTAAGCATTCTCAGATAGATAAGTTGAGGATATCAATTCAAAGAACTCATCATTTTCCTGCCACATAACCAAATAAGAAGAAAGAACCCTACCAATAAAAAAAAAATGAACCTTCTTTGGAAACACTTACTCGAATGAGATTACACAGCTTGCCACTATTATGACTGCCGCGAGCATTGGAGAAATACCCATTTTCCTTTAAGAACCTGCAATTACGAGTAAGCACCAAGCTCAAAAAACAACTACGAATGAACAAATCACGAAGAGCGAGAAAGGGACATACAGAGACTCCTGAGATTCAAGGAGATGGCTAAGAGCGTGAAGAATATTATGATTAGGGTTATTAGCAACGGAGGTGATCTTTTCCATAAGCTTCTGCGCCTTCTCTATAAGTTCGTCATCTTCGCTCTGTGTTTCTCTTTCATGTTGTCCTCCTTCTACAGTGTTAGCTCCGCCGGTTGAATTAGACAACTGTGCAATCGCCTCCGCCGCAGCCGATTGCTCATCCTCAGCCGTCGGAATAAGGACCTCGGTATGCTCTTGCCCGTCCATATATACAGCGATCAATTTACACGTTGGGATGTTGGAAATTAGTAGTTCACCGGAAAATAAAGAAAAGATCGAAGCTAAGATGAAAAGCTTATAGTTGTTATATGAAAAAGTAGCACGAGGAGGTGCTAGATGGAGACGCCAAAGCGGTGTCGAGAAAAATATGGAGACGACAAAGCAGAACCGACTAATACTAAATTATAACCCGACCCGTTTTTTCGCATAACAAACCCTAACCCATACCTTCAAAAATGGGCCTAATATAGGCCCATTATTTATACTGTTACCAACTTATCAGTTACGACGTCGTTTTATTGATCCGATTAGGATTCGGAGCTCCATCGGATTGTATCTTCGTCACCGGAAACTGAAATTTACTGGAAATGGAAAGAGAAGGAGCTTCAGGCGAGTCTTCGTCGGGGAATGAGCTCGAGAACTGGACAGAGTAGGTGTCGCATTGGTTTTTTACTTTGCTTTGGAAGTCAAATCGATTATTTATTTGTTTAATGTCTTTTAGAGAGCAGGATCGGCTGAAGAAGAAACTGATCACGTACGATGACTTCTCATGGACATTATCGTCATCAATGGAACTGCCTCAGAGATCGGAGACTCTTAAATACGTTGGAGGTGTGGATATGAGTTTTTCCAAGGAAGATTCTTCCGTCGCTTGCGCTTGTCTCGTTGTTCTCGAGCTACCTTCTCTGCGTGTAGTCCACTATGACTTATCTCTCCTCCGCCTCCATGTTCCTTATGTCCCTGGATATCTTGCCTTTCGTGAGGTTTCTGTTTCCTTTGTATCCTCAAGCAATGCTTTGCTGCTTTCATTTGCTTTACTAAGTATCTCAGATCTCAATATTGGATTCTTTTTCGTGTTACAGGCTCCGGTTCTCTTGCAGATTCTGCAAAAACTGAGGGATGATCAGCATCCTTTCTACCCTCAGGTTTTGGCTTTGTCTATACTTTCTGCAAATTATCATATACTCATAAACCATATGCGTTTTGCTTTTTCTGAAAGTCTCTTGCTTTGCTCTTACAAAGGTACTGATGGTGGATGGGAATGGAATCCTTCATCCACGAGGTTTTTTTCGTTTTCCTTAAGACTTTTTTGTTGCATCTCAAGCTCTGTAATTTATGGTGTTGGATCTAAATTTGTCTTCTAGGATTTGGCTTGGCGTGTCATTTAGGTGTTCTTGCTAACCTCCCTACTATTGGGGTTGGAAAGAATGTACGATCTTGTTAGAATCTCAAGCTCTGTAAATTGTCATGATTCTTTTCTTGCCTACTTGTCCATTTCATCGTTAATGGTTTCAGCTGCATCACGTGGATGGTCTGAATCAATCTGAGGTTAGACGGTTGCTTCAGCTGAAAGAAAACGAGCATGAGGAAGCTATCACTTTGGTAGGAGACTCTGGATTTACGTGGGGAGTAGTAAGTGACTTTGCTTTATCATAAGCTGTTGTATCTCTTTAGTAATGCCGCGTTTTATTAGAATTTGATTAATATTTCTGATTAAGAACTTATTTATGGTGTGGAATTGATGATCTTCTACAAGAAAGTGAATCTAACAGTCAAGTTTCAATATTTTCTTTCTCCAGGGATTTAGGCCAACTCTGAGTTCTCTAAAGCCCATATACGTTTCTGTTGGCCATCGCATCTCTCTTGACTCTGCTGTTAAAATTGTCAAGATGACCTGCAAGTACCGTGTTCCAGAACCTATTAGACAGGTGACTAGTTATCCTAAAGATTAGTGAAAAGTAGAAAGTAAGAGTCGTTTAGTATACAGCTACTATGTGCAGGCAGATATGAGATCAAGAGCCCATCTCCTAAAGCTTCAAACTGACTCTTCTGAGAGAACCGGGTCTGTGACGACCGGACCAGGTAATTTCTGATGTTTCATTCGCCGTTCTTAATCCTTGCAAATTATTAAGCATTGATAAGTGTTTCACATGCCCTTTACTTCCTTTTTTGTCTACCAGACTGAACCTTAATCTCTCGAACAACCAAAGACGACAATGAACACTGCATATCATATAGAACTCTCCAAAGTCTTTACAAAAATTATTTAGGGGACAGATTCACAGCACTGACGATCTGCCCCAATTTTCTCCATTCACCTCATTGACGCCAAGATTGCAAGGTAAACCATGATGATCAAACGACTAAGGAATTATGCTGTATCCGATACATTGGAATGTGCTTTACATACTGTAAACGTAGTGTAAATAGAAGAGTAGGATAGTGGTCTAAGGGTCTTGGTATTTTGGTTGTTTGGGGACTTTTTAGGAATATTAGGAGAGTTTGAGAGTCTCACAGGAATCTCATTGGTTCTTTGGTTTGGGATTTCTCTTGATTTAGCGTCTGTGACTCGTTTTTCATTCAGTAATAAAGCAGAATACTTTCTCAATTTAAAAAGAGACTGGTAAATGTTGTCAGATTTACAGCAGTGAAACCTCTTGGGTCTTCATTTGCAGCAAAAACTGCTTGACTAATTAGGTAGTGGTATGTTTTACTTGTACATATCTGAAACTTAAACGGCTGATCAACATAGTAAAAGATGAGATTTTTGGTCATTAATAACAACTCTGATTACTTAGTAACAAGAGAGACCATGATCATCAAACTGCTCTCAAGAAATAAGAGATCAAACTAGTAATACATAAATCTCACTGTATCTTTCTGTTTATGCATAAACACCCAAGGTTTGCAAAAGAAAAAAGAAGAAAGATTTAATCAAACCCATCAAATTTTCATCAGTATACACATCGAGAAGAATAGCAGCACTGCCATTGATAGTCTTAAAGGTATCATGGCACTTGCTTCACTAGAATCAGAATCTTTGATCATTATCTTGAATTTGCAACTCCCAACAGAAGGATCCCTGTTAGTGATTATAGAGAGACCTGGGAACTTACACGCAGTGTCGAGCTGATTACTTACCTGGAAATAGCTATTGAATGCATATGAAACATTCTGTGCTAAATTCAGGTTACCACAAGAAGAGCCATACCCAAGACTGGTGCAATCAGCATGATCACAAGCGTAGCTCACGCTTGGTCCCAATTGAGGATCCTGAATATTAGCATTTGGCGCAAGTATACACCATTTCTTTGCCATATAATGCACACCCTTTGCCGGGACTAGTCCGTTACTATTGCCAAGACTAAGCTGATACTTAGGCTGTCCATCAATGTAAAATATACCCCAGTGTCTTTCAAAGTTTCCAGGATTAATGCTTTTGGCATCTTCATCAATGAGACCAAACAAGTAAGCATCCATTGCCCCAGGTCTCATAGGTGTTCCTCTATTAGCCTTTTGACGGTTCATAAACCCTTGATTATACCGCCTCGCATACTGTATATTTGCATTTCTATCTCCATCCGTTGGCCACCCAACTTCCCCAATGATAATACTCATATTGCCAAACCCATTCTTCTGCAACGACCACACAAGTGTATCGTAGTTTGCATCAAGAACATTGTTGTAGATTCTTCCATTGTCATTCATAGGAGTACCTGTTCCATCAAAGAAGGCAAACTCCACAGGGAAGTTCGGATCATTGTAGAGACTGATGAAAGGATAAATGTTGATAGTGAATGGTGCTTGGTTATCACTTAGAAACTTCACGATGTCTAACATGAGATCTTTGATTTCAGGCCTGAAATCTCCTTCTGAAGGGAGATTAGATTCACTTTGGTACACATCCGCGTTAAGCGGCACTGTGACTTTCACCTGAGTAGCTAAACCAGCCTTTATGAGAGCTGATTGTATATTCTGAAGAGCAGGCAGAGTTATGCTCTCAAATGTCCCGTTGAATGACTTTAGGAAAGGCTCATTCCCAACAGCCACATACCTAAACATAAACACATACTGTAACTTCAATCTATTTGCATAGGATCAAGATTATCTTCAAAGTTTATACTTTAAGTTCTACAATACTCTCTTTAACATCTTCTAAAGCTCTTAATCAAAACAAACAACAGCACAAACCTGATATCGACGCCATTAGAGGAGACATGAGCAGAGACATTCTGAGAGACCCATCTCTCTGCAGCTGCAACGCTTCCAGCTATAGGAGCAAGTAAGTCGTTTGGGATTCCGACCATAACCTGAATCCCTGACCGACTTAAAGCTTTAAGTATCGCCGAGTCGGCCTCGAAAAGTTTCACTTTTTGGATACCGTTATCTCGGAGAAGCCTCACCACCGTATCCGGAGGCAACGGATGTCTAGCTTGTGAGCCCCAGTTTACACCAATCCCTTCAACTTGGATTAACAAGCTTCCGTACATCAAAGTGAATATTAAGAAGACAACAAAAACACCTTTGGACAGCATCGGATTCGAAAGTTGAAGCGTAAACACTCTATACCCAAGAAAAAGTAACTAGCAAAAGAAAAGAAAAAACTGAGCTTCGTGACTAGAACGAGCTCAGATGTAAGAATCAGTGAAGTATAGAACTTTAGTTCGAAGAATAACAGAGCTGGATTTTGGGTACTTCAATCACCTGACCTTGAGTATCGATAAACTTCGATACAGTACTATGTAGTTAAGGAAGATTTGGAGATGAAGAAGAAAGAAGTTTAAAGAATGAAAACCGGAGACATACACGAGACCTGAGAATGTTTTTTGTTTTTGAAGAAATCGAACATAAACGAAAATGGCTTTTTATTGTCTGTCCCAATGTCTGAAAGGCGGTGTATGCTTTAATTGGTACCCCCCAATGAAATTTCATTACAGAATATTAATGAATTGAAACTAAAAATAAATAAAAAGACAAACAACAAACTAAAAGAGAAACATTAATGTTTCAATTATAACTACGTACCATCTGATAATCTCACGCACGAGTTATATATGGTTCTAAATTTTTTTTTAATTAACTATATTAAAACTTATGTATAATATAATTAATCACTAGAATAAAGTAATAATAATAATAGCATAGTAGGTGTTGGTCTTACTTTGTAGCTGTAGTACTTTCAAAATATCACCAATCTATTAATTATACGATACAGATTCTGATATTTATTTGGTTTGGTTAGGAGTGCAACGGAGTGGATGTCCGGGTATTTTAAAGATATTTGTATCCATATCCATATCTATTTGATCTGTCATTTTATTATTTATTTTTACGGATATCTAAACTAAAAATATCGGTGAAAAAAAAATATCCACGGATATCCGTTTGTTTTTTTAATTTTTTATTAAAAAATCTTTTTTAAAAAATTAAAAAATTTAAAATATATTTTAAAATATATTTAAAATATTTAAAAGGTATTTAAAATATTAAAAATATTTGGTAAAAAAACGGATATCCACGGATATCTGTTTCTAGTTTTTGCATTATCTATATTCGTATCTGTTATCCGCCGATATGTGAAATCAAGATCTGTTTTGGTCCGGATATCTGGTGGATATGGATAATTTTTCACAGGGTTATGTCTGGTCCATCAGAGAGTACTATAGAGACTTTTAAAAGTTGAATAGATTATTTCTAGGAATTATTGGATTTTGTCGGTCTAATTAGATGATCTAATGTGAAACAAAGATTGTTTGATATGAGGCAGGGGCATGTGGGTGAGGTCAAGAGGAGGTGTAAGCCAGAAAAAAAGAGAATAATAAAGGAGGAATCTTTGACAGATTGAGGAGAAGTGTTACGTGATACTATAGTAATTAAAGTTGAATTAATAAAATGTTTTTTTTTCTGTTATTTCTTTATAGTGAGAAAAATAGTGAAACAAGGATAAAAGAGGTCGGCAGGTACGGTTGGTGAAGCAACATCATATTCTTTTTCTAGCGGCCCTCGTTCTTCCTACTTGTAGTATTTTTAAGCCCATTTTTGGCCCATTTATATACAACAAACAGTATTATTTCATTTCATTGGATTATTGTATTTAATGACCTATTTATTTCTTGAATGTTTAGGTGCATTTATATACAAACCGTCCAGCTAAATTTTTACATAATAAAAATTGACAAAAATAAAACAATATAGTTATTTTTAAAAATAATATATTTGCGAAAATGGCTGTAAGTGTTACTTTTCCACCTAGACTTTGATTGGTAAGACATATTATAGAGCATAATGATATTTTTAATGCTCTATTAGGATTATAATATGTTATAGTGTGAGATTTGATTATTTTTTTAATTGTGTTTATTTGGTTCCCAGATCCGTGTTGATATTTTGAATGTTGTTTTAGAGGTCTAAAATTCGAATCGAAATTAATATGAATTAGAAAGACCGAACACGATAAATTACCTTAATATATCATAAATCTGTGTATTTGAAAAACCAAACCTAAACTTGAACCCGAACCAAATCAAAAACAAATTTTTTTAGAGTTTTCCTATTAAATCTCTTTTAAATTTGAATTTTTATATATAAATATTCGAATCCGAACTCGATATATACCGGACCAACTATCTAAACAATAAAAATATTTGGATAAGTCTTAAATCAAAATAAGAAAATATCAAATTAGATGAACCGAACCCGATAGAATACCAAAATGTATCCTAAATCTATATATCCAGAAAATCGAATCCAAACCAGAACCAGAACCGACTAAATAACGAATTTGTAACCAACTTTTTTTTTTAGCTTTTTAAATATTTTCACTAAAATTTTATTAATTTAGATTTTTAAAATAAATAATTGTAACCAAATTTATCTCAAGCCTATTTTTAAGGGTTGTTATGAACTATATGTTAAATTTGATCCTCAAGTTTATATCATAGTCTAAATGAAAGTGTCTCCCACTTTAATATATAAGATTAATAAAACATGACTGGCAATTAGGATAACACTAAGCTCTCTAAATGTTCTCTAAATGGTCTATACCTCAATGCTCCTAAGTAGAGTTTTTCACAAGTATAGAGTATTAAACATCATTAAAAGATAATTCTACCCTTATTAACTAAATTAATATTCTGTAAATAATATCAAAAATATAATATATCTAATTTTGTAATTTGAAATCTAATTACTCACCGTTATTCTTATCACACATCGTATCAATTTAGGGTTTGATTAGTAGAGCATAATAAGAGGTTTAATGTTTATGCTCCTTAATGCTAAACATTTATATCTTACCGATCAAGGCCTAAATTTTATCTCAGTTCGATTATAAAAAAATCATGTTTTTTCTAATTGTTAAAAATTTATAAAACGAAAAAATAGTTACACATTTTTAAATAATATAGAACCTAACATAATCCGATATAATCTCTAGTTTTAGAAATAACTCAAATTTCCTTAAACCTTAAAACATTATCATAACTATTGAATGACTTTTATACTTTTATTTTTATATTGCAAGGTACAAAAATTTTTGAGATGTTATAATATTGCAAAATATTGAAGCACTTAAACAACACAAATCCAAAATGACTTGGACATCCACTCAGTTTCTAAAAGCTTGATTTTCAGGAAGGAACATAACACTTTTCCACGTATTTAGTAGAACTTTGCAATGTCTTTACCCAAAGATTGTCCAATGGTGGACAGATACTCAGCTGATTCTCCAATGGCTTTCTTCATTTTCAACAACAATATCATACTACAAGAAAACACTAATTTAACAACGCTCTTTTACAATGTTTTAGGGACGTCGTAAATTAGGGACGTATTGTCAATATCTTTACAACGAAACATAAGGTCGTTGTAAAGGTGTTGTAAATTTACAACGAAAGCCTTCGTTGTAAAAACGTTGGTATTTTACGACGAATTTACAACCTATCAAAATGATTGAACTGATTTGTTGTAAACGCGTCCCCAATTTGCAATACACTTACGACGAAATTAATTTACAACGATTTAAAAACGAATTTGGAAAGTTGGTTAACACGATTTTCGCGATACGTAATTTTTTTACAAATCTAAAATACGTCGTAAAAATATCTCAAAATATTTGTGTTCGTTGTAAAAACGTCATTAATTTGCAAGTTGTTTACGACGAATTCTCTTTACAACGATTTAAAGACGATATGTGAAATTAAGTATTTGTTAAAATTAAGTTCGGTTTGTTGACATTAAGTTTGGTTTGTTGAAATTAAGTTTGGTTTGTTGACATTAAATTCTGTTTGTTGACATTAAGTTTGGTTTGTTGAAGTTAAGTTCAAAATTATGTTCGGTTTGTTGAAATTAAGTTTGGTTTGTTAAAATTAAGTTCAATTTGTTGGAATTAAGTTCGGTTTGTTGACATTAATTTGGTTTGTTGACATTAAGTTTGGTTTGTTGAAATTAAGTTTGGTTTGTCGAAATATGTCCGGTTTATTGAAATTAAGTTTGGTTTGTTGAAATTAAGTTTGGTTTGTTGAAATTAAGTTCGGTTTTTTAAATTATAAGTTCGGTTTGTTGAAATTAAGTTTGGTTTATTGAAATTATAATATAATTCTAATTATTATAAAGTTCGAATTGTAATTCTTATAAGTTCAGATTCTAATAAGAACAAGTTTGAAAAACAATACAATTAAACATATTAATTTCTAAGAATTTCAACAAATCGAACTTATAATTTCAACAAACCGAACTCAATTTCAACAAACCAAACTTAATTTTAATAAACTGAATTTAATTAACAAACCGAACTTAATTTCAACAAACCGAACTTAATTTCGTCGTAACAAACCCTAAACCCTAAACACTAAAACCGAATTATTCGTTGTAAACACGTAAGTTTACAATGCGTTTACAACGAATATAATTAATCTTTTTGTTGAGATTATAAGTTCAGTTTGTTAACATTAAGTTCGGTTTGTTGAGATTAAGTTTGGTTTGTTGAGATTAAGTTCGGTTGGTTGAGATTATGTTCGGTTTGTTGAGTTTTAGTTTGGTTTGTTGAGATTATATTCGGTTTGTTGAGATTAAGTTCTGTTTGTCGAAATTATGTTCGGTTTGTTGAGATTAAGTTCGGTTTGTCGAAATTATAAGTTCGGTTTTCTGAAATTCTAATTCTTATAAGTTCAAATTCTAATTCTTATAAGTTCAAAATCTAATTCTTATATGCAGCACAATACGATAAAAAACTCCTTCTTCTAGTTGGAAGGATTGTCACGGTTCTTCTCAAGGATATAGTCGATTATAATATTTGTAACATCATTTTCTGAAATCATCTCGGTGGTATCTTTTCCAGGTGATTGAAGAACCGAACTTATAATTTCAACAAAACTTAACTTATAATTTCAACAAAACCAAACTTAATTGCAACAAACCGAACTTAAATTCGCAAACCGAACTTAAATTCGACAAACCGAACTTAATCTCAACAAACCGAACTTAAATTCGACAAACCGAACTTCAATTCGACAAACCAAACTTATAATTTCAACAAACCGAAATTATAATTTGCGGGTTTTACAAAACCAAACAATTCGTTGCAAACGCGTTGTAAATGGCCAACGCGTAACAACGTCGTAACTTAGCAACGCGTTTACGACAGCAATTGAATTCTATATAAACCCACGAGAATTCTCATTTTCCTTGCCATTTCCTCTCTTTCCTTTCTCTCTCTAAGGTAATTTTCTCTACCTTCTCTCTAGATTTTCTCTAATTATGGAATTAGGATAGATGAAATTAGGATAGATGGAATTAGGATAGATGAAATTTAGTAATTAGGATTTAATTTATATTTTAGAATATAATTAAGATTTCACTGTTATCGTAGATTATTAATTGATCATTTTCTTATTATTGCAGATTTATCTATGGCTTCCTGTAAGCATACACGACGTGTCTACTACAGTGACATTAACGACGTGTCAAAACCTCGGGCTCCAGACTCCAGCCCAGAGAGATGTCGATTTAAACCAAAGAGTGACTGAGAAGCAAGAAGCTCATAGTGCAGATTTGTTTGACGAAATTTTACGATAAATATTTGTATTTTTAATGTTTTTGTAAAATTTTTAAAAATATTTTATAAATATTATAAAATCAAAATTTTAAATTTAAAGCATTTTCTAAATTTTTAATTAAATCATAAAATATTTTATAATTTTATTTTTTTTAAATAATTTTCCGCGTTCGTCCCTAATTTTTCGTAAATAGATTTCATCCCCAATTCGTTGGGAAGAATTAGTCCCTAATTCGACGTAAATAAACGTCTTTAATTTTTTGTAAAATTGGTCGTCTTTAATTCGTTGTAAAATTAGCCGTCTCTAATTCGTCCCTAATATTAGCGTTGTAACTTCGTCGTAAAACTTGCCGTACCTAATTCGTCCATAATATTGGTGTTGTAACGTCGTCGTAAAACTAACGACGTTAATACGTCGTTAATTTTACAACAGAGTAATGTCGTTTATTTTACGTCGAATTACGGACGTACGATGCTTTTACTCCCAAAATTCACAACGCTTTTACGACGCACCCTTTACGACGAATTTACAACGAATATCTGGTCTTGCAAATTTACCAACGAATCTACAACGAATATCTTGTTACGATAATTATGATACAATGAAATTCATTTTGTCCCTAATTTGTTGTAAAACCTATTAGCAGCGAATTAAAGATGAATATAGGTGTTATAATATGTATGTATTTTTGTAGTCTCATTTTCCACGCAACAAAAATTTTGTTTCCAAGTAATGTTTTCAATCTTTACACGTGCATGATACCAAGCCAAAACAAAAAAGAACCCATAAGTCAAACCAAATTCAGACTATCTGATTAAGCCAAAACCATAATTATAGTCATTAACTTGTAATTTAAGAAGAAAGTAGAAGACCTGTCATTCTTTATGACAAAAACAAAAGTCCCTTTCTTAATGATAGTTGATCTATACAATGATAAGAGTGAAAAAGAGAAAGTGATAGGTCGGTTTGATTGGATTTTTGTGTATTGGATTAAATCTTAGAATAGTATTTAGATATGATAATTCAGAAGAAGAAAAAGCGAAGTGATAAAGACAAGTAAAGCTAGAGAGGTAAAAGAGTGTGGTGTCTAATTTTGGTCCATCAACTGTTGTTACTTCTGTATGTGATTCATGATTGTTTACTAACCAGATAACGCATATACCGATCCTGATTCCATTTTTCTTGATATTATATTTAGAAAAAAAATGTTAATATGTAACATACAATTCAATTATATGCATCACGAAAAATTTAAATATATACTATCAAATTGATTCGAATCTGTTTAGTTTCTAAATTAATTGAAGAAGATAAATATCAAATTTTTTGGAAGTTTTGTAGATAATTGATAAATTATAAGGTAACAAAATTTCAAACGAGCTTATAAAATCTATCATTTTCAATTCAGCAACGTGAAATAAAATGAAGCAAACACATTAACCATAAACACAAGAGGCAGTCAAAAAGCTGTGTACACAAACTTCAAACAATTGTTCTCTCCATGGTTACGTATATAATAAAAGAAATGAACAAAGGTCATCCAAAAGTTATCCAAAAGATCATTGTTTGATACATACAACGCAAACAATCATAGTTGTAAAATAAATATTATAACACGAATATTTACTATTAATGTTGATATTCATATGTTCAAATTTGAAAGATTATAGTACGAGTATAGCACGATATTATATATATAAACTATAATTTAAAGAATATTCTTAAGTTTGAATTTGAAAGATTTTATATAAAAGATAATCTAAACAAAAAACCTATAACAAATATAGTTATGATTGGCAATTGCTTTCATTACTTGGAAAAACAATCATATTTTAATTTGTTTGTTATGATTAGTTCAATTTATTATTTAAAGCAACGAAAACAATTTCTAATCGGGACTATAATATATCAAGTATTTAAGATATACCTATTAACACAAATTAGAATCAAACAAACATAATAGAAAAAACAGAAGATATATTTTACAATAGAAATTATTTTTTAATATTAATATTCATATGTTTGAATTTGGAAGATGATATAGTAAAGATAAATATATAAAACAAAACATAAAGAGATTAATAACAATAATTTATGGAGTAAAAATGTATATCCGCTACCACAAATTAGAAAATAACATATAATTTTCTTAAAAGTACGTATAATAATTTTATAATATTGACATTCCAAATTTTGAATTTATACTACCAATGGATAATGTATATACTAATGGATGATGTATATATAGACATAAAATATCATTAGCATTTTAATGATAAAATAACAAAAGATAAAACTTCATTTATAACAAAACAATCAATGTTATATTATCTAAATAGTATTATATCCGCGTTATAACGCAGAATTACGTTGTTTTGATTGTTTTATTATAGTTGTATTCATTTAGTTTGTTAGACCCGTATTGATATTTTAGAATATTATATCTGAGATATTGTTTTAGAGGTCAGAAATCCGAACCGGAACCGGAATCAGAACTAGATAAGAACCAAACTTTAGCATTTTAGAAGTTTTCTATATAATCTTTTTTACTTTTGAATTTTCATATAAAAGTACTTGAACGTGAACTCGATCTATACCGAACCAAACTATATCCAAAAAATAAAAATATTTGAATAAGTCTTAAACCAAACTCGAAAAATCTATGTATACGAAAAATCGAATCCAAACCTATATCGGAACTGAATAATTTTTAACCGATATATTTTTATAAAATTTTTTTTAGAGATCCATTAAATCTTTATTAATTTTGAATTTATGTATAAAAATTTGTAACAAAACTTATATGAATCGTATTTTTAAAGATTATTATGAACTATAGGTTAATTTTTATCCTAAAGTTTATAACACGACAAAAATAAAAGTGTTTTCCGCTTTAATGTATAAGATTATTTTATAGATTACCAACAGATTTTTGGATATAATATTTGGACATTTGCAATTAGTTAACTCAATTAGTAAAATTATTTTTTAGAAAATTAGCTTCTTTTTTTTTTGATCGAGAAAAATTAGCTTTAAAAATTGAAATATATTGTTTAATTATACTACACAAAAATTACTTTATTGATTGGAAATTTTCGAATCATTTTGATATAAATATTTCATATTTATTTATAAAATTTGTTATATATTTTAAAATTATAAATAAAATATAAATTACTGTTAAAAAACATATATAAATTACAAAGTTATTTTAAGTTCTTAACAATGTTTGTCCGTGGATAATATCTAGTTGATAATATAGAGAAGATATTAATAAATTCGAAGGTCAACAGAATCTCGTGATCGCCGCTAATTTATAGGGCAATCTGAATTTTGTGCAACTGGCTAAAGACTCAAATTTCCCCTATCTGATTCTACAAATCTCCACTCTCCAATCTCCAGAGGATCCATTCTCGTCTTGGTGAGTTTTTAATTCACGCAATTCGCTTTGCCTCGATTTCTCTTTTATTTGGTGAAATCGAATCTCTGTGATTGGATTTAGGTTAGCCCGAGAAGAAGAGAATATGGCGGTTAGTATGAAACAGATGTCGTTGATCGTCTCTGCGTTTGGCGTTGTGTCGTTTCTCTTGGGTGTGATCGCGGAAAACAAGAAGGTATAAAAGTCAACAACTTATTCTTATTCTCTTTTTCTTTGTTGAGTATCGTCTTGTCTTATTGAGAAAACATTCAGTTTCCTGTTTCTTTAGGATGATTAGGGTTGGTATTTGTGTTTTATCGTTTGTTCATGTTGATGAATGAAGTTAGATTTGTTCTTATCACAGGACAAATGGTTTTGTTTTGACCCATGATACTTGGTTTTGTATGAAACACTAATCTTGCTTTACTCGTTGTACAGCTTCATTATTGTATGATTCTATCTAACGATGGGGAAACCGATTATTTGATCTTAACTTTGATTGTCTACTGAAACTATAACTATTTTTTACTCTTTTCTTTCTACACAATTGTTTGATCTCATCTGTAACTAGATTGTCACCAATCTCTCCATATGTAATGTGCTTTTCATATGGTCACTAGTGGTACACCACTGGACTTTTCTCATTCATATGTCTTATTAGGTTGTGTGATTTGTTTTTGTTCTTTGTGTTTTCACCTTAGCCCGCATCTGGAACTCCAATAAGTGGAAAGGGAGTTGTTATCTGCAAATATCCATCTGATCCAACTGTTGTCTTGGGATATCTTTCTGCTGCCTTTCTCCTTGCCTGTACTGCAGCAGGATACAAATCCTTGTTCATGTCTTACAAGGGAAAGTCTGTTCCTAACTCTGTCTTATTCAAAAGCACCAGCTTCTCTGTGTTTTTCAACATTGCCTTGTAAGCATTTCCTCTCCTTTTCAGTCTTATTTTTTGTTTTTCCAGTTGTTATACCTAAACCTCTGCTCATTTGTTATCTATTTCTGTTTTGTCTTGTAGGATAACATCTGGACTGGCATTGTCTCTGTTGTTATGGCCAACCATTACAGAACAGCTTCACTTGACCCGTAATGTTCACCACAACTTGGAGACTTCTTGCCCCACGGCTAAGACCGGTCTGCTTGGTGGAGGTGCCTTTGTTTCATTGGACTCTTGCCTTTTCTGGTTGGTTGCTTTAATGCTTGCTGATAATGCCCGTGAAGACCATTTTGATGAAGTTGAAGGCAGAAACGTCGATAGAAACTCTTCTTCCAGGGATGTTAATCTCAAGATTGATGCTTGAGAGAATGATCAAATTTCTCTATTGGGTATATTACAGTATTACTAACTTCTTAAGTTTATTATTTTGCTTGTTTGATTAGGAAACCATGATTCGTTCCTTCCCGTTTTCTACGACTATTTTTTCTTTTTATGATTTGTCAAAATGTAATTAGCTTTATCGTTGCTGATTTAACGCTTCGCGATTCTTAAATTGATCATAACCTACCAAGATTCTCGGTAAAAAAGATCTTGTGGTTTGGTATCTTTACGGTTACGAGTTATGAGTAATATTGCTATTCGTAATTTTTATTAGTCTAGAACGAATATATCACTTCAGATCTTCTTTAGTCGGCTTCAAAGCCATGGACAAAGCCTAAAACGTTATAAATGGGCGTTAGATTTGATAATCCTAAAGCCCAAAAATAAAAGCCCAATATAGACGGTTCATCAGTAAAATTAAACCCTGTCAAAACCCTTTCGTCTTCGTCGTCGGCTCAAGGAAAAGTTCATTTCCATTTTCAATTTCTTCACTCCTTTTTGAGCTCGATACAAAGAGGAAATAGAAGAGATGCCGCTCGGCGAGAGAGGAGGATGGGAGAGGAGTGAGTCCAGGTACTGCGGTGTGGAGACTGATTTCTCTGACGATGTTCCTACTCTTCTTAACTTCCACATTTCCACCGGCGGTTTCGACTATGTCCTCGCTCCTCTGGTTTGTCCTGTTCTTTATCCTCGAATCTAAACGTCCTTGTATGTTATTACTATAGACGTGGGGATTCATGATTTTGTTATCTTCAATGAAATTTACTTTGTGCTCTTACTGCAGATGAACCCTTCGTATAGGCCGAGCTTGTTGGACGTAAATGGTGCAGATGCTCAGGCTCTTCCTGTCTCTGGCTCCGACTTAGTCTTGGCACCTTCTCAATGGAGCAGTCATGTAGTTGGTATGATTCTGGTTGATTCCCTTGTGTGCTTTTGTGTTGGTTATAATTATGGGTTTTGATTAGTTGTAAATGTTACATTTTCTAGGAAAAATTAGTTCGTGGGTAGATTTGGATTCTGAAGACGAGGTCTTGCGGATGGATTCAGAAACCACATTGAAGCAAGAAATAGCTTGGGCTACACATTTATCCTTACAGGTGCTTGTGAATCCATGGGTTGAAGTCACACCTGCTTATCTTTTTGTTTTCTTGTGTGTAAAGAGATGTCTGCTCGCAGGTCTTTTTATGTATTAGATTGCTAATGGTTGAGGATAAATTGTCTTATTAATAATGTTTGTTATGTGTTGCAGGCATGCCTTCTTCCTACTCCTAAAGGGAAATCGTGTGCCAATTATGCCAGATGTGTGAACCAGATCTTACAAGGGCTGACTACCTTGCAGGTGATCTACGAGTCTCTTGCTCCTGGCCTAGTTCTATTTAAGATGAGTATCTTAAATCAATCCCTAACAATATGAACCTTATTCTTTCTTTTGTTTTGTTTAAATCTCATTCTGGCTGAAGTTATGGCTGAGGGTTCCACTGGTGAAGTCTGACGGTGATTCAATGGATGTTACCTCAGAAGGATTGGTAAGATGTAGGATCGAAGTTGATGCAAACTTAAGATTATTCTTACTTTATGAGTCTTATCAGATTTTTGAGGGACTCTCTAGTGTGGAGATTATTAGATATTGCCTGTGTTTATTGGCCTTTTAAACCTATAAATGTGCATGAGTGTCCCCTATCTGCTCACATTTTTTTGTAGGCTATATGTCATGATGGCTTTAATATATACTCTCTGTTCTGCAGAATGATTCCTGGGAGCTGTGGAATTCGTTTCGTCTTCTTTGTGAGCATGACAGTAAGCTGTCTGTTGCTCTTGATGTTCTGTGAGTTGAGAGAAATTCGTGATTAATTTTTGGAAATGTGAGTCTTTTTTTTCTTGTGCAAATATAACATAGTTTTAATATTTAGGAGTACGCTACCCTCTGAAGCTTCACTAGGACGCTGGATAGGGGAGTCTGTGAGAGCAGCCATACTAAGCACTGATGTAAGTGCCTCACCTTTTGCCACATTGTTAAAACTCGACTTTGAAGTCTTGTGATTCATTGAGTGCTTCTAATTTTGGTTTGCAGTCTTTCTTAACAAATGCTCGAGGTTATCCGTGCTTGTCAAAACGCCACCAAAAGTTAATAACAGGATTTTTTGATCATGCTGCCCAGGTAATAAACATCCCATTCTTTGTGATATAGAACACTGTATACAACTTTCCTTTTGATTCGGAAAATAGATCTATGTTACTCACACCTGTGGTCATTATCATCAATCCTGCCGATGCAGGTTGTAATTTCTGGAAAGCCTGTTCATAGTATTCCAAAGGCTTCTAACACGGAGGGTAGATTTTCTATATCTTCATTTGTCCTCTAATAATTAGCTATATCTTCATCTTTTGGGCATTGTTTATACGCATAGCCAATTCCAAGTACTGAGCGAAGTAGTTTGCATATAACGTTGTCTATGTTTTGGTTATCAGGTACACCGAAGCATCCTCTGCGGTCATATTTGGATTATGTTGCTTATCTGTTTCAAAAGATGGAACCACTTCCTGAACAAGAACGCATCGAGGTCAGTTTGCTGGATCCTTTTTTCTAAGATCTTATTATTCTATCACTAGACGCAATAGGAAGAAACAAACTCAATTCTTACCATAATCTTACTCTTTTTACAGCTGGGCTACAGGGATTTTTTGCAGGCACCCCTGCAGGTTAGTCTCTCTTCATAAGTAATACTGATCTCTGTTTGTTTATCATAATACCCTGTCATGATTACTCCATTCTTACTTTAAAGAGGTTCTACTTATCTTTTTATATTTTAATACAGCCTCTGATGGATAACCTCGAAGCCCAAACATATGAGACATTTGAGAGAGACTCAGTTAAATACATCCAAGTATGTTGTGTACATTAGTTACTTTCTTTACATTATAAATTTGAACACCTCTGTTTTCTGGATGTCCCCTCTTCTATTTCTGTTTTGGTTAGTTGAGGAGAGCAGACTGATACATAAATCATGTTGACCAATCCAACATCATACCAATTTTTGGCGTGGTTGGTTTTTCTAATCATGCCTTACTTTTGTCCATCTTTGTGTTGCTAGTATCAAAGGGCAGTTGCCAAAGCCTTGGTGGACAGGGTCCCTGATGAAAAAGCATCCGAGTTAACTACTGTATGTCAAATATCAACTTTTTTGCTTTCACAGCTCACAACGTGGCATTTTCATTCATATATTCTATTTCTGGTATTCTTATGAAATACATCAAAAGGACTAAACTTTTAGGTTGTAGGTTTTGATGGTTGTGGGGGCAGGAAGAGGGCCTCTTGTGAGGGCATCGTTACAGGTAAAGTTCTGATGGACTTCCATGCTGATCACAAGAAACTTTGAAATTCATTCTTTTCTGATCTATTATGTTCATTGGTTTCCCAGGCAGCTGAAGAAACTGATCGGAAGTTGAAAGTTTATGCCGTGGAAAAGAATCCTAATGCAGTTGTGACACTCCATGTGAGTTGTCAGCAACCGAGTCACTTAAAACATGGCTAGGTTTATGGTGATTTCATTCAGACATACGGCATAGCTTTTCATTAACTCATAGAGCATTGTTATCCTTTCCAACAGAATTTGGTTAAGATGGAAGGATGGGAAGGCATTGTTACGATAATTTCCTGTGACATGCGTTTTTGGACTGCTCCTGAGAAAGCTGATATATTGGTCAGTATGTACAGATTTTGGTAGCCGTGACTCATACTGACATTGTACAGTTCATCTAATTCTCATTTGCCTCTGCTATGCAGGTTAGCGAACTGCTCGGTTCTTTTGGAGACAACGAACTCTCTCCGGAGTGTCTTGATGGAGCCCAAAGGTTTCTGAAGCCAGATGGAATTTCAATACCATCCACGTATGTATACTACTGCGCTTTGTTGAATTTCCATAAAGTAACTCTTCTGTTGTGTTTTCTCTAACTGACCGATCATATCATCATTACTTTTTTAGGTATACAAGTTTCATACAGCCTGTGACAGCGTCGAAGCTTTACAACGACGTAGGTTCTCGCAGTATTTACTGTGTGTGTTTTATTTCCACAAGATTTTTTAAATTATTTTTCATCTATTTGGCAGATTAAGGCTCACAAAGATCTTGCGCATTTTGAAACTGCTTATGTTGTCAAACTGCACAGCGTAGCAAAACTTGCTCCCTCCCAATCTGTAAGTCTCTCTCTTTCTTCAGGATTTTTTAATAGTTAAAAGCGTTCTCTTTCAATACATTCGTGCAAGTCTTGTCGATCGCTCTCAATCTCAATAACTTTAATTTGGTCTTGACTAGGTTTTCACATTTACTCATCCAAACTTGGCAACAAAAGCTAACAACCAACGCTACAAAAAGCTTCAATTCAGTCTACCAATCGATGCTGGCTCAGCCCTAGTGCATGGTACTCTCTTTTCTATTCTCTATCTGTTATAGGATTTGTTATCTCTATTTTTCCTAATATAAAACTGAATGTACTGTGATTATTTATAACTCAACAAAAACAGGATTCGCTGGCTATTTT
Organism: Lepidium africanum; assembly: GCA_900406405.1. Taxonomy (NCBI): domain Eukaryota; kingdom Viridiplantae; phylum Streptophyta; class Magnoliopsida; order Brassicales; family Brassicaceae; genus Lepidium; species Lepidium africanum. The sequence continues at coordinate 100,880 of OVAX01000032.1, forward strand.
GATTCCGTTCTTTATAAAGATGTCCATCTTGGGATCGAGCCAACGACAGCAACACCAAATATGTTCAGCTGGTAATGGCTTCTTATTTACATATGGCTCCAAACAGTTGAATCGCTCTCTCCTATCGGACCTCATACTTAAGAAAAATGATACTATATCATGTTCCTTTTGCAGGTTCCCGATATTTTTCCCTTTGAGGAAGCCTGTGGAGGTTCACCCAGATACTCCATTAGAAGTACATTTTTGGAGGTGTTCTGGTTCCTCAAAGGTAAGAAGTGTTTAAAATCACTATAGTTATACACAACTCTCTTTGCTTAGAAAACAATAATTGATCCGCTGATGTTCTGATTCAGGTTTGGTATGAATGGACGGTGTCTTCACCTACTCCATCTCCAATGCACAACACCAATGGCCGTTCCTACTGGGTTGGCCTTTAGGATTAGAGGATACAGAAAAAAAAGAGATTTCGACTGATGCAGAAGATGTTATGTAATCTCATTGTGCTGTATTTTTGTGTTGACATTAAGACACAGTTTACAAGTGAATCAAATCTCTTTTGACCTTGTAAAAGTTTGTACTTCAGCAGTAATGTCGTTACCTTTTGCACTTCCAACACAGAGCTGTCTCTATTACAAATATGTCGTCTCAAACAGCCAAAACTAAACAACAAATACTGCATCTATTGTCCGACAGAACCATGTACGATTAAGTAGTGCTTATAAGGAGTTTTGTTGTTGTTTTTGAATCCATTCGTCGTAATCTTCAAGTAATTGCTGAAGTAGACGAGGTACGAGGGTATCTACCAGTGTCTGCATCACTCTGTCATCATCATCATATCAATTATAAACATTGCTTCAACATTTGGAGCCATGAAGCAGTAGAAAGGTGAAGTGAACAATAAATGTCTACTTACAGATTTCCAGGTACTTCAACCGCTGAAACTGGGAGCATTATGAATGGCTGTGTTGAGATCTGCCATGAACAAAGGAGGTTGTTACGAACAGCAGAATTATAGCTATGAAAGTCATAAGTTGGTATGACCTATACACACAATCATGGATCGCAGAAGACCCATCATTGTGCAGTATATGATCCTCTGGCTACAGAGGACTGCACGAGAATGAAGTTACAAATGAACTAAAGAAACTGAACTGCAATATACAACCTCTAGAGTGACATCCAATCTCACGTCAACCTCCAAAAATGGCTCTGGAATTTCCGTATTCCAAGTCATGCAATTTGTCATAATCGCTGCAAACCAGAAAGGGAAAATACATTTGTATCAGCTTGCTAAACTTTGGATTACAAGTGCTTTGTTAACAAGAAAAAGGTTACCTGAAAACATTTCACTTTGGTTTTCCAATATCTCTGACCCCTCCAACTGAAAGACAGCAGCAGTTCAAAACATTTGTTCAGTATAAAGAAAACCACAGAAACATTTGACTAACTTGAAATTGGGTCTTCTTCATTGAACCTTACAGGAAAGAAGCTCGACTGTACACTCTTCCTGTGTGGGAGTGACTCTCAAAAGCAGTACTGGAAAAACTTCAAAGCTCATTAACTGAACTTTTGGTAATGTACATCTGCACTGTAAGACACAGCTTTACTCTCTCCCTTTCCACATAAAAGCATATTTCCATACAATTTTGCTAGCATACTAGAGAACATTTGACACTGAGCAGTTCAAAGACATCAAAGCATACTTGAGGCTACATATAATGATAAAAGCGATAAAGAACCTCTTTGTGCTAGACAAGTATGAGAGAAACTTCACTGTCCTATGAAAATTGATACTAAAGGATTTAAGCAAGAACCTGTAAGTATTATCACTATCCTCAAGTAATTGATAACTCTGCAAAGCCTTAGCGTTGATTACAGCTTCCATGCCAGATGGGTGTTTCAGGAACTCACTGAAAGTGAGATTCTTTTCTCCATTCATTTGTAGCTTAATTCTCTGCTTCCTCGAAGCAGAGAGATTTGCTTTCTTTGAATTGGAAATCACCATTACTCTTTTGCCAATATAAACATTATGCACATGGATTCTCTTCCTGAAACAGAACTCTTGACCTATCAAATCAATAAACCAAAGAGAATAGAATAGATAAACTAAGAAAGTATAAAGACCTGAGGTTCGTGTTAGTGTAGAGTGTAGGCAAACCCAGAAAAGATCCCGAGCTTTCTGAAGTTCTCCAACCATTAGTGATTCCAATATCCATTTCTCGATGAATGTTACTCTCGGAGAATTAAGGAACCAAGAGGATTAGAAAATGAAGAAACTTTAATTCTTAGAAATTGATTCTGTTTACAACAATAGTCTTATCGCTTCGCTCTTTCACGGCCATCGTCATCGAAAGAAAAATTAGTGACGAAGTGAGTTCTCTCCGTCAGTGACTCATAAGTCTCTCTATCCGCCATTGATGGATGTGCTCCGAAGTAGACATAGCGTTGATTCTCTTCCACGTGTGTTTCCTCCAATCACAGTTAAATTTGTTGCCATCACAGTTAATTTACAAAAATCGAAAAACAAATGTGAACATATTCACAAATAGAGACATAAAGTACAAAAACATGTTCTCAAGAGTCTTCATGACTCTTAATTGAGTTATGTTGGCAAAAAATCTTAATTGAGTTTAGTTGGCAAAAAAAAAAAATAGTACACAGAAGTTTTAAGATACATCAAATTTACTAATCGTGACTTTACTCCGATCGAGTGTCATTGTGTGAGCTGAGGAAACTATGGTTAAACGTCTGAAGAACTTCTTACACTTTGTCATTCGTCGCTTTATAAGAAACTTTCTAAACCATCATACTCCACCAACTAAAACTTAGACCCAAAGAATATTATAGGCTCATCTTCGTTTGCTTATAAAAGCTTTAAACTTACCATATTCTTTCATATCATGAACAATTGGGTATACAAACAGAGTCCATGATTATGTGTTATAATTTGTTGAAAATAAACTGTAAGCTCGTAGTATTAATATGGAAAATGATCCAAATACAAAAGGAAATACAATAACAAAAACAGAGACAAGCTGTAACAGTAAAAAGAAAGATTTTAACCCCCAAAACGTATAACAATCATCTTTTAAGACATTAGAAACATGGCATATTTACCCATCAAAAACCCTATTGTCTTGTATAGGAACAAGACCAAAATCAAAATTGTAAGCAGCTTCACATATTATCAATTCATATTATAAAATTACCTGAAGGAGAACTCGTATCCACAAACACACACACACAACAAAAGAAAGCTTTCTTCTTTATCTCAGTGGATCTTCCTCAGCTTGGTGTCCCGGTCTCAGTAGTTGTAGCTTCCTCTTTTACATCTGGAACGGGGCTACTTCCACGTTCACTGCTCGAGCTGCTGCTATTAATCACTTCGCTAGTTTCCATCAATGTCATTGAGTCTGTGACCGGTAAGGCAGAAATAGCAGGAGTAAGCGTATCCTCTTCCGAATGCTTTGGTTTGTTCAGAGCTTGACAGTGAGGGCAATAGTATGTAATGTATGCAAAATCCTCTTTCCGAGCAAGTCCTGCGCAATGATGACACATTGCAAGATTATGTTAGGACCAGCATATCGTAAAAGATACAGATAAAGGATGATGCCTAGAGATCCATTCACCGTTATGCATATGACAGTTTCCACAAATGAGCGCATATGATTGTGTGGGATCTTCGCCCACTAGGAGAGCTGCGATGCGTGAAATCCAACTGCCATCATGAGCAGCATATCCCTGAGGATTGTAATGCTCAGCAATAATCTGCTGGTTTTGCTCAGTGGTGCCTGGAAATCTCTCAATCGTTCCAGAATGGTGAGACTCGTCATCAGAATGATGTGCAGGTGTGCCCCCAGAACTGTAAGGTCTGGTATTTGGTTGTCTTCGATTCCTCAACCCTCGTGATTGGCTAACCTCCATGTCATTGCTCTTGCCTAAGGATGGATCGGGTTGGGATTCATCTCCCAAAAATACTTTCAAGCCTGAATCGGCACCCAATTTGGATGCCAGAACAGTTGCAGCTGCTGCTTTTGCAGCTGGGTCAGGGTCATATCTCTGCATCAAAAGGCTCACGTTAGCACCAGCTCTACTTGCACTACTTAAGCACCTCAAGTCAAGAGTGACAAACTTCAAATCATTTCTTTCTGAGTTATTGAAGAAATGCACAGTTATGCCACACGTATAAAAATACTTTCAAAACAGCTAGTTTATGTCTTTCTCTTGCTATATTCAGCATGGATGCACATCACCACGGCAATACATACAATGAATTCTAAATGCCATATTAAGATTCCAACTTCCTATTTATAATCGTCATTACACCATAAAATGGAGAAGAATCTTTAAAGTAAATTACAATCCAGTAACTATACATGATAATTTCTGAAAGCATCATTGGTTAAGTACTTGATCAAAGTAATAAGAGAGAGAAAGAAACGGCAGCATTCATTGGAACACAAGTCAGTAATAAAACAGCAGAAACCTAAAAAAATCCACGATGCTGTCGTGTGAACCAGGTGCACTCACAAAAATCTCTTTGTTGACAATTACAATCTCACCTGAATTAGTTGTTGTGTGGTGTAATAATTGGTTCTTTCCTTAAGCTCATTAATTTTAGCCAACCTTTCTGCTCGAAGCTTTTCCAAGGTCTTTTGATCTCTGCGGTCAACTATAGAACCATTTTCACACAGAGACAATTAGAAACACTGAATATACGAGAATACACCAACATGTCAACATGAAATGAGCATATAAACAAAGGAGAAACACAAGACTCACACATCTTAGAGAAGTTGACAATTGAAGAATAAGCAAGAGCAGATAAAGCAGGTAAGAGAAACATCGGCAAAATCCGGAAACTCCTCATTTGCCAATCCAAATCTTCCGTTCTGGTTGACACTATTGCATAACCCACGGCAATTATCTGAATAGAGGCATATTTATCACATCATCGCAATCTATTCACCACACACTATATATTCAAATTCACAATCCAATGAAACATAATTGCTAACCTCGAATATTACGGAGGACATGATTAGATTTCTCGTGAGTTTCCTCCATGTAATCGATCTGCGCTTCATCCTGGATAAAACAGTTGCTTCTTCCCTTGAGATATATTGAAGTCTCTTCTCAAAATCGTCGCCTCTAACTCTAAATAGCCCATTCCATAAACGAGAAAAGAATCCCTTTTCCTTCTTCTTCACGCTATCGTCGGCTGCGTTTTCAGCCACGGCAGCGACGGCGGAATCATTCGGTTCACCTTTCTCAACCACCGCTCCTTCCTGCTCCTGCGCCATACCCAATAGCACCACAATCACAGAAGAAATTTATCGAAACCACTGCAAAATCCAAACAATCGATCATCAAAACCTGAAGACTTAAAAGTAACCAGAATTTGTTTACTCGAGATCCGAGAATTGCAGACCTGACTGATTCTCTTGATCTGGAATTTCTCTAAAGACGAAGGAATTGAATATCTCGAAGATTAGACAACTGGCGATGATGATTGGCTTCCTCTTTCCCTCTCTTTATCTCCGACAGTTTTTTTCGCTTTCGAGAAAGCCAAAGGAAGAAGAAATTCGAGATCCACCGGTAACAGCCACCTTGACGTCAACGCACGTGATCCCCACGTGCCTCTGTGTCTAAAGTCAAAATATTGGCCCATTACTAGCCCACCATCTCTCAACTCTATTGGGTTTAAATTTACTTTTTTAGGAAAAAAAAATTGATCAATTGGCCAGATTAACGTTGCAAAATTTGGCCATTTGGCAATTGTTTCTTAAACTCTTTTGTAATGACTGATATTTTCTATTCGATAAAGATGTAGTTGGTAAAAAAAAAGTTAATTGAACTAGAAGTTCACACCCAGTGGGACTCGAACCCACAATCGCTTGATTAGAAGTCAAGCGCCTTGTCCATTAGGCCATGGGTGCTTATTGTTGACTGCAATGATAAATTTTATTTATTGCCATAACGGTTCGTTTTTCTTCGGTTTTTAAATGTTTAGTTGGAGTAAAATTTGGATAATTGGTAGATCTGTTAACCTTATAATGTCAAGATCTTTCTCTCCCCGCCTAAACTTGGAACTCGGCAATAAACTAAAGAGATTGGTATCGGAAAAACTTCACGATGAAGCATTGAAACTATACAAGCAGAAGATTTATCCTTTGGGCACTTATGGCTTCTCAGCGATTCTTCCGTCAGTCATCAAAGCTTGCTCTTTTAACCAGGGCGCGTTCTTATTTGGCCAACAGCTTCATTGTCTTTTTCTCAAATCAGGTGCTGATCGTGATACCGTTGTTTCCAATTCTCTCATCTCTATGTATGCAAAGTTCTCGACGTACTCCGCACGCAAAATGTTCGATGATATGCCTCAGAGAGATACCGTTAGCTATTGTTCCATGGTCAATTGTTATTGTCAGGATGGATTGTTGTATGAAGCGCTAAATTTGCTCAAGGTTATGTACTTTGATGGTCTTGTTCCGAAGTCCGAGCTGGTTGCATCTCTATTGGCTTACTGCACTCGCATGGGATGCAGCATTACGGTAGCAAGAATGCTTCATGCTCTTGTTCTTGTTGATGAGAGGATGCAGGAATCAATTCTCTTATCAACGGCATTGGTTGATGTGTACTTAAAGTTTGATGATCCGGCAGCGGCTTTCCATGTGTTTGATCGAATGGAAATGAAGAATGAGGTCTCATGGACTGCCATGATCTGTGGTTGTGTTGCAAATCATCAATATGAAATGAGCATTAGTTTGTTTCTAGGTATGCAGAGAGAAAACTTGAGGCCCAATCGTGTCACACTGTTGTCTATTCTACCTGCATGTGCAGAACTTGATTCTGGGTTACGGCTGGCGAAGGAGATTCATGGATTTTCTTTTCGTCATGCAGTCCATTCTGACGATCACTTAAGAGCTGCTCTTGTGACTGCGTATTGTAGATGTGGTAATGTAAGTCTCTCTAGGTTAGTTTTCAATACATCAAAAACGAAAGATGTTGTAATGTGGAGTTCAATGATTAGCGGCTATGCCGAGATTGGAGATTGCTCCGAAGCTATGATTCTGTTTAGTCAAATGAGAAAAGAAGAAAGTGAACTCAACTCGGTTACTCTGTTGGCTGTTGTCTCAGCTTGCACCCATTTGGCGTCGTTGAATTTTGCATCTACAATCCATTCTCACATCCTGAAATGTGGCTTCATGTCACATATCTTATTGGGAAACGCCATCTTAGATATGTATGCAAAGTGTGGCAGTCTTCTTGCAGCACGTAAAGTATTTTATGAACTTAATAAGAACGATCTTGTGTCATGGAGCTCAATGATTAATGCATGCGGTCTTCATGGACATGGTTCAGAAGCTTTAGAACTATTTCAAAGTATGATAAAGGGTGGACAGGAAGTAGATGGAATGGCATTTCTTGCAGTTTTATCGGCTTGCAACCATGCTGGCCTTGTAGAAGAAGCTCAAAGCATATTTACGCTTGCTTGGAAAACGTACCACATGCCAATAACATTAGAGCATTATGCGTGCTATATAAATCTTCTTGGTAGGTTTGGGAAGATTGACGAAGCCTTTGAAGTCGTAAGAAATATGCCGATGAAACCAAGTCCAGGAATATGGAGTTCTCTGCTATCTGCTTGTGAGATTCATGGCAGGCTTGATGTTGCACAAAAGATTAGCGCAAAAGAGCTAATCAAATATGAACCTAATAATCCAGCCAATCATGTATTGCTGAGCAATATTCACACAAAATCTGGTAATTGCCATGCTGCAGAAGAAGTCAGGAGGGTTATGCAAAGACGGCAACTGAAAAAATACTGCGGATTTAGTAAAATTGAAATCTGAATTACATATTGCACATCACCAAGGAAAATTGCAGCTTCTTATATGAAGATTGTATTTAAGCACTGTTCACTTTCTGTATTGCAAAAGCAACACTGATGCAAAACATATTAACAACTGAGGTAAGGAAGTTCATAAATATCTGGTGAATTTTGATTTAAAAGGTCGTAAGTTTAACATGACCACAATTCTATTCCATGCTTTTTTATAGCTCGGACCTATCTCTGAGCGATGGCAGTATGACCGTTTTACAAATTTATGATGTGCACTGCTATGCTAAGTATTCATTTCTCAAACAGATGTGAGCTTTTGCTAAGTGATGTTAAGTTGATGTGATCCTACGCTTAGTATAGATCTGAATACCATCTATGAAGCCTGCAATCTCTGAAGCCTGAAGTCTTTTTGTGGTTTCATCATAACCTTGAGCTCATCACTGCTGTTTATCACCTTTTTTCAGGGTGACTAGCACACACTACCATGCTATATTTTTCTTACTTCTAACCACGATCAGTATTGGTGATTATGAGACTTGAGCAACTTAAAAAGAACTCCACAAGCATTACAAAACCGGAGTCCAAACATCTTACAGAGGCTTCTTTATTTGGGAACTGATCTACTGGATGTTTTTTAAGTTTGTTGGTTTACCTGGGTTTGGTGGCCTGATTATAAAGAGCTTAGACCTTTCAAGAGAAGCCGGAAAGAAAATTTATGAGGTATTTATCAGCTTTCTTTGTGAACTTGTGCAAGTACAGGTGCATAACTTGTACTAATTCATCGAGCCTGGGGTAAATAAAGATGTATTTGTGGCCATAAAAAAACAAACGGTGAAGCCTAGCACAAGTATATGCTGACAAAAAGTTGCATCATATCCACAATTGGATTTCGTGTCCTACTTAATTATGTATGGTTTATGCTTATATTGGTAACTGAAGTATAGAAAAGGAGGCAGATAATATGGGAACGGTACTTGGAAAACAATGCCTTAAACATGTATCAGAAGATCTAGATTAGATAGACACCAACTCCTAATTATTTCATTCATTTCCAACATTTCAAGAAGTCCAGCAGAGAGAAGAAAAAGAAAAGAGAATACACATGCCAAACAAGAACAACAAACTGCATGCTAAATGAAAAAAGTTCAAAGACAAGGATGCAAGTATACCCTTATAAGAGGCAGCTAAAGGGACACAGGTAACTGATAATTAAGCAGTATTAAAGATAAGAGTAACAGCAACTGGCGTTACACATCAGACTAGATTGTTTATCCAATCAATGTCCATCATGAGGAAATTGTCCAGCTCTAAGTCTTCTACTGAAAACAATGATTCTGCAGTTGCGTTGGTTGGGAGATAATATTCATCGACCAGCTCTGTTATCTCAGTAGAAGCAGATACATCAGGGGAACCAGGCACTTCAGAAGGGACCTCGTCTGTTATTGGGAGTGTGGTGGCATGCGAAGGTACATCCACAACTGATGAAGCATAAGTAGTTGCTATTGACTGTATGTCGTGCTTGGACAGAGGCCGAACAGAACCTTCTGGAAGCAGCGGCTTTTTATCAGTGGGAAAGTTGAAAACTCCCTTCTCTCCCCTAATGCAGAACAAAGCAGCATCATAGGCTCGAGCTGCCTTCTCTGGAGCATCGTATGAACCTAGCCATATCCGTCTTCCAGTCTTTGGAACTCTGATTTCAGACACCCATTTGCCCCACGCCCTCTTTCGCACACCTCTGTAGCATTTAAATCTTCTATCTTCATGGGCTTCTTCAAGTGAAGAGCTAAGAAAAGGTCTTTTATGTGTAGAGGGTGGCATTATAACCATCACAGAAGCAAAAATTTCAGCGTACTGTTTACCAGGTTTATGAACAAGTATAGGCACTGAGGAAACTGAAAATTAAGGGGCATATTATACTATGGAGCAGGTGGAGATGAAATGGAGAGGCACGCGATGTTTATCAACAGCACGTGGCAATGGAGAATCCGCGATTGTGCCAGCGAAGTAAAATCCTCGAGAGATCCATCCACAGGAATCGACTGACAAGGTAAAAGCCAATTTAATTGCCAAGCATACGTTTCTTAAGGAGAGATACCGCAAAAAGAAAGTAAAAAGGATAGGAAGAACCTGCAGTTTATTGCAAGTCAAACGTCCGTTTTGTTTTCCTAGTTGAGACACGCGTAAGAAGTCCCGAGGTTTCTGAAGATACCATTCGATCAATCCAAAGCTAGCTAAACTTCCAGTTGTTTAATAAGTTTTAGCCAGTAAAGCAGTGAAAGCTTAAAGTTAGATTGACATCCCTTGATAGAAACATTTGATTGAATTCCTGTGAGCAATAATGCATCTCTTGGAACCAGAGCTACTTGTTGTATTCCTGTGATCCAAGGGACCAAGCTTAAAGACATTGAAATGGAAAGAACGAACCAGAATGGAGAAAAAGGGAAAAAGCAGAAAAAAAAAGGTAAGATGGACTGCAAATCTTTTGATATAAGAAACATTAGCTAGGATCATATAATCTCAATAACGGAATTATATACTTAACAGCACAAGGCACTAAAGCATAGTCATGTATATCAGTTGGAATATTTTCTACTATCACCTAAAAGGACAGGAAAGGGACCATTGCTGATTTTCATACATAGCACTTGGATTTCCATCAGGAAACTGGTAACCTGTGGAAACTGCAAAAGATAAGTACATTTCGAAGTGAAATATCAGGTACTTATGGAAATTTTCTCTACTGAATTTATCATTACTAAACTACTGTAATTGCTAACTGTCTCTCTTCAACGCATTGGCTTGGCTTTTACAGCATATGACTAAATGCAGACACTCAAAAAATGCTTATTAATTTCAGACATGAACTGATTTTATGAGAGTAACCATTTAGGTTAGCAGCTATAATGACTCTTCACTACCAAAAATATCCAAAAGTGGGAAGAACGCAGACAATGTCACAGATCTGATCAAACCTTTTATGGTATAAAAGATCTTTACGGTCAAGAATTTACAAGAATCTTATAGAGATTGCAAGGATTTTGTTCAACCAATAACACCTTCCTTTTAGCACGTCAGTTTACTAATTAAATCACACTGAGTCTATATTATAAGATTTGAAACATACCACCCCAAACACCAGTTAAACCGTCAAAGACTGGAAGCTGTGATGGAGAAATTTGAGGAATGCACACTTATGAGTACCTCACAAGCATCCTGTGATACCAATGAAGAATTATCTCGTGATTTCAAAGATTGATCATAGGATACGTAACTAGCTATATTACCAAACATTCAATTATGAGCTTGCAGAACTAAAAAGAATAAATTTCAATGCATTGTTGGGATTATTACCTGATCAGGGCCATGGTAAGTGAGTGCACCACCACGTTCAGTTTGATAGACATCAAAAGGAACTTTCTTGCTATAGTTGAGATAATCATCTGTACTGCCAGTTGCCATTGCGTAAACAGGATAGTGTTCCAATAAATCCACTGTATTTGGGCAGTCTTGGTTTCAATCAATCAATGTCTTTTTCTCCTTGACGATGCTTTTCTTCCATGACTAAGCTTTTATGTATGGAACCAAATGATCCTAGAGATCAAAATTTGGCACCTGCAATTAATGGAAATTGCACGAAAGGTGTTCGTTAAAATGTCTGATAAAAAAGAAGCAAAATCGAGTGAGTTGCAAAGAGTGAAACTTTACTTTCTGGGAGTTTCATGATTCCCCAAGTTTAAGGTCTTCACAGATTTGGATACTCTGTTTTTTTTTTGTTAGCGTCCTTGAGATGGTGATGATGGATCCCCGAAATTAGAGTTTCTACTCCACACATGGATCTTCAGAAGTTATTTATTAAAATGCAAAGTCAATTTTAGCGATGGAAACTTGAGTAAAAGAGCTATTTGACCTTTTTATTTATTTATTTATTTAACCAAAAAATCAATCTTATGGATAACAGATAGTTTACATGTTTTGAAGAAGACAACAAAAAAAGAGTGTGGCTTTATCTATCATTTGGTGCATCATCATCCGCTTCCTTTCGCAAACTGGTAGGGTCTGCTTCTCTTTCTCTCTCGGTAACTTTCTGGGCAGAACCCTAATACTTATCCGTTCGGAGCTTCTGGATTCTGAGTTTAGGGCTTGTAAAGTTGCTGAATTTACAAAGAAAAGTATGCTGAATTGTTCGAGTTTCGTTGAAGAATCTGTTTCGTTGCCTTAAAATTACAGTCCAAACAATGTTGGGTTTGATTCATGTCCTTGATGAGCTCGTCAATAGTCTTATGTCACTGCTTATCATTCAGTAGCCAGAACCCATCTCCTGGATCATCATCATCATCATCATCATCATCATCATCATCATCATCTTCTCTACTTTATAAACCCTGTTATTCGATTTCGTTGCGGGGAAAGAGAAGAAAGAGGCTTTGGAGATTTGTTCCCAGTGCAGAGAAGAATAATAGTCATACGGGTAAGAAGAGGAGAAGAAGCTGGTGGCAGAGGTTTTTCTTTGATGATGATGGGAATTGGCTTGGTTTAAGGGACGACGAGATTGTAGATGAGACTTCTGAACTTGCAAAGGATGATGAGATGTCTGATGAAGAGAAATTCGAAACTTGGAAGAGACGAGCAGAGGCGATTGTTGAACTACGGGAAAGTCAGGAGGGGAGTGGGGGTAATGAAAGTGATGATAATGTAAGAAAGAAATGGGAAGATTGGATTGTGGATTCAGATGATAGTTTAGCTGAGTCTTGGAGCAGAGATTCAGCTGGGAATGAGGGAAGTGACGACAGATCAGAGCTGGATGAATTTATGATTCCAGAGAGAGGGTTGGTTAAAATGGTGAGGGATATGGTTCTAGGAGCAGAAGAGGATGATATTCTATATGAAGACCGTGTGTTTCGTTATGCATCTTCAAAATCAGTAAGTTGTTCAAAAGTTGCATTATGCTTCATAGCTCTTTCTATTGATCTTAAGTCGTAATTGATATGTATGAGTCTTTAGTCCATGTTTTACTAGTTATAATGTTTGCCAGATGACTGATCAATGCTCATTCGTATTGTACTCTACAGGCAAAGTTTTTGGCAGTACTAATCCTCATTCCATGGGCGTTAGATTTTTTGGCTCATGATTATCTACTCATGCCCTTCTTAGACAGGTGATTTCTTCAGTTTTGCTGTTAAGTTCCCCAAATTATGTCTCTGTTTACACTCTTTAAAGTCCACAGTTTAATCATTTAATCTGTGCTTAACTTATAGATATGTGAAGACTGTACCACTTGCTGCCCAGACGCTTGATGTGAGACGAAATCAGAAGCTAGAAATGGTAAAGGAACTGAATAGAGAAAAAGCTAGGTACCGTCTTGAAGTCGAGATTGGCAAATCTCCGCCTCTTTCTGACGATGAGTTATGGTGGGAGATGCGGGGTAAAGCGTAAGACTCAACTCCAGCATATAAGTTTATTTTTATGTCAAGGGTTGAAACCCATCTTGATCTTATACCAGACAATTCATAGCCTCACTGTGCTCTTTTGTTTCTCCACTCGGTTTATTCAACAGCTTGGAACTGCGAGATGAGTGGAGATTAGAGAACCGAAAAGCATTTGCCAACATATGGTCTGACATGGTGTTTGGGATCTCGTTGTTTCTTCTTTTGTATGCTAATCAGGGCAAAGTAAGTTTCCTTGTCCAATGTCATATTAAGTTTCTTTTCAAGCTAGTAGCTGTGATACCCATATTTTGTTAACATGTATTTTTTGTTGATTACTTCGTGACTTTTCAGGTAGCCTTGTTGAAATTTACGGGATACAAAATCATAAACAACATTTCAGACACGGGAAAGGCATTTCTCATCATCCTAATCACCGACATCTTCTTGGGGTATATGTCCAAATCTTTGCTTTCACTATGAAGATAAGAAATGTTAAAACCAAAGCTGTTACAGTCCCAATACTCTGATACTAGCTATAGATTGGCTCTATCAATAGCCCATTGTGCAAAAAAGGTATATATATATATATTATTGCTTCTCTTTATAGGTACCACTCTGAATCTGGATGGGAGACACTGTTAGAGATAATAATGGAACATTATGGTCTTGAAGTTGAACAATCTACTATTACTATTTTTATCTGCCTAGTTCCTGTTATCATTGACGCTTGTGTTAAGCTCTGGGTATCTTCTTATCTCCTTTCAAATCCTCTTCCTAGTTCTGTGTCTCTCCTTTGTTTCTTCCTCTTTACTCATTATCACTTATGCAATTTCCAATCTTTTCCTCTTATGCAGCTGTTTAAGTTCCTTCCAAGACTGTCTCCAAGAGTTTCCAACATTTTCCAGGAGATGAAACGTCACTGAGTAGTATCCACCATTGAAACCCTCCACTTGAGTTCATTGTTTCAATCACACAAACCATTCGTCAGCTTTGATTAGTTCCATATAGATACATAAGAGAAACATAGGCTATTTTTTGTCTGTCCTCATATTTATTCTTTCTGTTGAATTTTTGGTGAAAGAATTGAGAGATTTTTACATCTCTTGGCTCTCTCAACAGTACTATGTCACCTACACAATAAACAAACCTACGAACCTAATAAATTTGGGTTTATGATTACATTGTAATTTGTAATTTTCAATATGGTTTTAACTTTTAAGTTAAATTACAAGTCTAGTCACTTTGTTACTTGCCTTTGGTAATCTTTCTCTTTATAGGGGTTGATTTGATGATTAAGATATAAGAGCTCGTATTTCTACACAAAACTATCATGCCTTTGTTGACTCAAGATACTTTTCTCTTTTTGGACCAACCTCAAAAGCTTAAAGCTGACCATGCAAAAGTTCGATGCAATATGAGCATATCTATTTTAATTAGATAGTTACCACCCAAACACCACATTTACACCATTTTGGACCATGCAAAGTGCATATAGCTTTCTTTTCTTTTCTTTTTTGTCATTAGATTTTGATAAAATACTTAAAACTTAAAATTTATATTTAAATTTTAAATCAATAGAATTAATATTATATAGCATATATATATATGTATGTATGTTGTATAAATCATCCATGCATATGCAAAGGGGTAAGACTAGATGTAACTATATTAGCATATATTACCATCTACTAGGCCTCTTTAGGTGGATCAATTAGATTCCTTGGTAGAAAAAGTTATCTAGAACCGACTAAGAATCAATAATTTTTATTGATCTCTGTAATTGCTCCATTTCACATGGCGGATTTCACGGGCCATTGCCCAGTTAAGAGTACAAATAATAATAAACTTTTATAAGCAAAACCAATAAACTAATTGAAATTAGAATCATTAGTTAACACCATTTGCTAATAACTTTGGTCAAAATCTGAAGCTGACGAAGTCCAAAGCACACAGAATCGTGTCAGATTTTGAAAGCATACTTGTCCAAACAGGAAATGTCTCCTTTGTCTTTTTATTGTACTTAAAAACAAAAATTGTAAAGTAAAAACCTGACCAAAAGGAAAAATAAGAAGCCAAATGAAAAAATAGAAATATAAATAGAGGAATGTCTGACTCTCTCTGTCGAGACTTCCATTAAAAGCCATCAATAATGCAGCCTTTGACCAAATTTTAGCCCTCCATTCTTATGTCTGACTCAATTTTAAGACAAAGCTATCTATCTTCACAACATAATAAACACTTGTAAGAGAATCTAATAACATATCTGAATTTGCTTATAACAAAAGGATATCATTTTAATTAAAGTTTTTATGCGAAAGGGTTAATAATTGCTGATGCCGAAACTCAACAATATTAATCTGGATTTTATGTTGGGAATCAGTTGGAACGAAGTAGTATATTTTTTGAAATAATAATGATTTTATTGATAAGTGAACTTATGAATGCAATGCGTAAATAACTATAAGTGTATTAGTCCAACAAAAAAAAAACTATAAGAAGTCTTTTCTATTGTCTAATGATTTTTTGTTTTTGTTTTCTTGCAGAACTCTTAACCTTTTATAACTTCGTTTTATAATATCTTAATTCGAGATTTTTCTCAATGTTCTTCGAACAGTCTTGTTGTTTCTATTTCTTTCTTTTTTTCTCGTTTTGATTCATTTTTCTCAATGGATCTGTAGTTCGCTACTGTTGCTGGATTTGGAACCTTCGATATGAGCCTAATGAAAGTTTTGTTAACTGCTACGGGTAGAACACAGGATCGGAAGAACTGCTTGATTTCTCGTGTAAGGGTAACACCCACCGAGTCCCAATTAGCTTGGAAGAAACACGCGGAGTATCCATCTGGCCCGGTGCTTTGTCTGCATGAATGATCAAGAGAGCTTTCTTTATCTATCCATATGTCGGTGGTGCTATCAGTTTTTTATTATCCTGCGCCGATATAATAGTCTCTAATGCCTCATTTAACGTGTCTGCTGCATCTGATCCTTGAGCCGTGAAGATCTCTTGGAATTAATCGGTTATGACACTTGCAATATGTTCCTCGTCGTAGACTGCAGTCCCATCCTTGTCCTCAATCACATTCAGTCTATTGTGGATGGTTCGGGTCTTAGAGAAGTTGTGGAAATAATTCGTATTTTTGTCTCCAAGTTGCAGCCACATCATCCTACTCCTTTGCTTCCAAAACGCTTCTTTCTCTTCATAAGCATGTTGAAGGCATAAGTTCAGGTCATTGATTTCGTTGTCACACAACTATTGTTCTTCATTGCCTCATTCAAAGCCAACTTACATTCCTCTATAGTGATTTTACTGTTTCGATTTTTCTCCTTGGTCCAGCGTACAATGGCTTCCCTAGACTGGATCAAGTTTGCCTTGAAAGGGTGACTGGGATTCTCGCTCTAAATCTGTGTTATCATTGCTTTTATTTCAGGGTTATCAGTGAGTCTTCTGCCAAACCTGAACAGGCGCTTCTTTTGTTTCTTCCTTAGGTCCAGGTGAGTTATGATTGGCTTATGGTCCGATCTTTCAAACCATAGGTACTCGTAGCGGCTAGACGAGAACATTTCAAGCCAAGAGCAATCAGCCATAACACGATCAATATGGCTGCAAACTGTATGAGAGTGACGTACTCCTTTTCAAGACAGGGAATCACCTGAGTGTTGGAGGTCAAATAAGCCACATGTTGATACAAAGGCACAGAACGCAGGAAAAGAACTTTCTGCTCTAATAGGTCTGCCACTCTTTTCCTCGTTACTTAAGATATCATTGAAGTCTCTTAGCAGGAGCCACGGGGAATTTCAAATTTCAGCCTTTGACTTTAATAACTGCCATTATTCACGGCGCAGGTGATGGTTATTCAAGCCATAAACAAAAGTGGAATGGAATTTCTTTCCTTCATAGGTAATGGATACATCAATTTCATTGGGAGAGGAAGAAATTACAGTCATGTTCACATCGTTTTTCCATAAAAGTGCTAAACCACCGCCTCCATGGCCATGTGGAGGAACAAGCTCGCAGTTTTTGAAGCCTAGGCTGTTGATTTTTGAGGAGACAACATCATTGGTATTTTTCATTTCAATGAGGAAGATTACATTGGGATCGAAACGAGCCTTGAGATCCCGTAGCCACCGGACTGTCAAGGGATTCCCCAACCCTTGACAATTCCAGCTCAATAATTTTAAGGAAGAGAATTGGATGGACCTTGAAAATCCATCCTCTTCCTTGACGTTGCAGGAATCAGGTTGATCTGAGGCGTATTACTTGTTATATCCGCTGCCACTGCTTGTTTTGAGGACTCTCCTTGGTTACTTTGACCAGTGTTTCTTCGTTTTGGAGATGCTTGAAAAGGAGCTGCCTTTCTCTTCCTTCAGCTATGGCTAGAGTACACTTTAAGACTGATCTGAATTGTCCTTTTTGCAGCTGCAGCTGGTGTCTTTCTTCGCATTGTTCTCCTTTTTGGTGTAGCTGAGTTCTTCCTCTCTCAGGGAGAGCATGACCGACTCTCAATGCTGCTGGGACCCGATGCTCAGGAGCGAGTTGGCAGATTTCCTTCTCCCTAATAGGTGGGAGTGGTTCTTTAGAAAGTGAAGCTATTGCCATTTTTTCTGCTATTTTTTCAATCTGACCTGAAGCGTCCGCCTGGTGGTATCTCAATTTTCTCACTGTCCTTTCTGTGGGATTAGTGCAGTTCGAATACTGGTTCATGTATTCTCGGACCTCTTCAAGTGCTGTTGACAAAGCCTGGGCAGGAACAACCGGATTTATATGTGCCTCGGGGGCCTGAGAATGTGCATCCCTTTCTAATGGTGCTCGACGAGTCCTTGAAGATTATGAAACCTCGGTGTTGGACAAGCCCAATTGACAATATTACCTGTTTCTCTCCATTGTTTCTCAGATTTTCTTGATTGACTGGTAGCCATTGGTGGGTGCACTAGGTTTCTCCGAGGACCATCTTTTGGAGAGTTCCACTGGCGATGGCCATTATCTCACGTGTGGATCGTGTTACCACGGGTATGGCAAGAGAGACCAGTACACCGATTCTCGGAGTCTCTATGAGATCGAGGATTAGCTTCAGGGCTAGAGTGGGAGTGATTCTGGAACAAGGGTCTTCTGTCTTTCCGGTACCCTTCTGCTTCTCTTAGTGAGGGAATTCTGATGTATTCTGATCTCTGAATAAACATGTTAGCTGATGCTTCAACTCCTGTATCTTCCTTAGATGAGAATTCTTTGTCCGGTATAGCAGTTTGATGAGTCAGAGTTGGTAGATACGGGTGATCTGTCACTTCATGGTTCAATTTGTGGCAGGAAGAGCAATGTCTGCCTAATCTTTCATAAACGAGATATGCTTTCACAGCCTCACCAGTTACAAATTCTACTTTAGAGGGCATTGGGAGGGGTTTCTGGGCATTAATGTGTACTCTCATTCATGTTGCAGAAGAGGATATATCACTCTCTTCAAAGGTGCCAATGGTGTTTCCGATGGCTTTTAGAGTTTCAATGGACCAGAGGTGAAGCGGCGATCCCTGCACTGTAATCCAGAATGGGATCAAAGCCGGGAAAGACGGGTTAGCAGTTGCCTCTCACTTTTGGATAATGAGCATCCATTTAGCAAAATGGTACAGCCTATTTCTCAAAACCAGGTTCATATCACTTTCTGAACTGAATTGGAACTTGAACATCCCTTGGCCAAGATCTGAACCCACAACCTTCACATTTGTTCGCTAATGTTCGGATAGTAAAGGTATTAAGGACCAAATCATCTGATTTTTTGGGTTTGTTACATGGCCAATCATTGTGAGTGCAAAGTTCTTCGATTGTTCCTTAGTATCAAAAGTTGGAACTTTAACATAAGGTTCTTCCTCCTGTGAAGGGACGAGAGCGATTGCTTTGCCTTTCTATGAGTAAGAGAGACGTTTTGCCATTTCAGAGCAGTATAGTTGTAGCTTTCTAGCTATAGAATCGTAGAGGCAAAGAGAAAAAAATTAAGCCTACAAAAACGTTGAGGCAGAGCAAACAACACAAGTATAAAACAGTTATTCACTTCAGAATGATGAGTGCTCAAGTCTCAAGGGTAATGGCTTCATCCAGATGGACAATGGTAGCCATTACTCGAGTATGTTCTAGGTAAGGATTAGAACAGAGCTAAAACAAATCCTTGCTAGTTCTAGACTAAGCAAGGAAGAGAGACTTAAAATGGTTCTGCTAGTTTGAACTAGTGAAAGTTGATACTCCTTCCGTCATTTTTCTTCGCATTCCAGTACACTAGCTCCGCTTGAGAGGGACAATTACCATTCATAATGTGCACCAGACTCAGAAAAAGCGAAGGCAGTACAGAGCAAGCTTGCCACAGAAGATTACGTGAAGGAACCATGAGATCTCGGGCTTTCAACCTCCATTTGTGATGGATTTTTGAGCTGAAGCTTGAAGATTATTTCCCAAAATAGGTGCTTCTCTCAAGTTTCCTTCATTAGGTTAGCCATTCAAATTTTCAGTTTGCCATAATTGGAAGAAAATTAGATGGAAGAGCCCTCCTAGAAGAATGTGCCTGAGAGGAGTTTTTAACTCCAACTAAATGTGGAATCTAAAAAGTGATTTATTGTTTTAAGACACCTATTACAAACCACCATTCAACTTTCACCTAGAGATGAACATAAGTTTCAAAAGATATGACGCAATATTTTAGTTTACATTTGTTGACTACATTATTTTCTTTTCTTAAACCATTAGAATTATAAAACTATATTCACGAGGTTTCAAATATTATGTGTCACTACAAATTCTATTTTGGACAATCTACTCTAGCTTTTTATTCTTTTCTTCATAGATTAAGAATCTAAGATTAAGGAATATAATTTTAAAAACCCTGAAAGAGAAACAACAAGTATTGACGTTCGTTTTAGGAAACAGCTCAGCTTCTCCCTTCCTCCTTCTTCTCTCCTCCTCCACATTCTATCCATTTTCTTCCCTCCAATTTACCTCTCAACAAGTTAACACAAACCCACACAAAAAAAAACAAAAAAACAAAAACTCAAAACCAATATTTTTGTTTCTTTTCTTAGACTGGGAGATTTTGGGTTTGTGTTTTCTCCTTCTCTTCATTAAAAGTTATCTTCGTTTTTTTCAATATTCCTTGTGGGATTTTGTTTAGATGGGTAATGTGACGTCAAATGTGGCGGCTAAGTTCGCTTTCTTCCCGCCGGAGCCTGCAACATACGGCGTAACGAAAGATGAAGAGACAGAGAAGCTTGTATTCTCCGGAGTGTCTCCGGACAAGAACATGGAAGTCCATCAGCTTAGCACAAAGTCCGGTAATAAAGTTGTAGCCACGTTTTGGAGACACCCTTTTGCAAGGTTTACGCTTTTATATTCTCATGGTAATGCTGCTGATCTTGGCCAAATGGTCGACCTTTTCATTGAGCTTCGTGCTCATCTCCGAGTCAATATCATGAGGTACATATCAGATTCAACACATAAAAGCCAAATGGGTTTTTGTTGGGTTCTTACACGTTCTTTGTGGTGTTGTTTGAAACAGTTATGATTATTCTGGCTATGGAGCTTCAACAGGAAAGGTAAAGAGAAATCATTCAAGTTTTAATCCTTAATATAGTTTTTATATGTTTGTTTACTGACTTTTTTTGTTTTTTTGTTTTTGTTTTCTGATTCTTTTGGTATTAGCCGTCTGAATTGAACACATATTATGACATAGAGGCAGTGTACAATTGCTTGAGGAGCGAGTATGAGGTCAAGCAAGAGGAGCTGATTCTGTATGGACAGTCTGTAGGAAGCGGGCCAACGTTGCACATGGCTTCTAGGTTGAAGAGGCTGAGAGGAGTTGTTCTTCACAGTGCCATTCTTTCTGGAATCAGAGTCTTGTATCCTGTCAAAATGACACTTTGGTTTGACATATTCAAAGTAAGTAAAACATACAAGTAATGTTGTCTTTCTCGATCAACAAACTTGGGTCTTGTCTCATCTCTTTGTTTTGAATGTCTTACTGCAGAACATAGACAAGATTCGCCATGTCAACTCCCTAGTACTTGTCATACATGTATGTAAGAACTTAACTTCTTTGTGAATTTGTCTGTTGATTCGTACTGATTGATTAGTGATGATCTGCAGGGCACAAATGATGACATTGTGGATATGTCTCATGGAAAACGATTGTGGGAGTTAGCAAAGGAGAAGTATGATCCGTTATGGGTGAAAGGAGGAGGACATTGCAACCTCGAGACTTACCCTGAGTACATCAAGCACCTTAAAAAGTTTATAAACGCCTTGGAGAAACTCTCTCTAACCAATCCTCCATCCAAACGACTAACTAATGAGCCCAGTATCACCGAGACTAAGCACAATCGGTGCTTGAGATTCGGGAAAAAAAAATAGTAGCAGAATGAGAAGACAAGTAGTAAACTCCTTCCTTCGCATCGCATGAGCGTTCAGCTCAGAGCTCTTGGAAGCTTGTGCAGTCATCTCAACGTGATCAATACCAATGCTAAACACAGGGTCTCACAGACAACGGTAGTACAAAGATCACTGTAAAATGTTGCCATGTTCTCAAGTATTTGCTCGATGTTTTAAATCTCCTGTTAGAAATGTAGCACCACGTTAGGGAGGGTTTTTGTACACATCATTACTTGCGGGAAAAGCAACAGATAAAAGATGTAATCAGCACTTTCTTCGAGTTATCCAGTGCGAGACAAATTAGTTCAGTACGTAAGCTACTTGGGTTAACTTTATCAATTAATAAAAGTACAGGCTGGATTCTCCAGAAACGTTACCACTAAATTTTCTCACAATATAACTATACAAGTGAGATCAAGAGTACTTAATTCCCCTAGGTTCTGGCTGTCTCTTTCGGAGAACATTGAACCCCTCTACTCCAACTTGAATCCACATCTGAGTCTAGGGATGAATCACGATGAATGAAGGACGAATACTCATTATCGTCCTGTGATGGCTTATAGTCTTTACCTCTCCAAATCACTACCTGCTCCTTGTCAAACGTCACCAGGATGCAAGGGACCAAATCCTTCACACAAAGTTGGATGTTAGTGTTTGTTTATATAGATACCTAAAGCGGCAAAGTGATCTCCACGCTTTACCAGAAGATGAAATTGAACAGCAACAAAATGAAAGAGACAGGAAGAAACATCTCACCCTTAGCTTTGCTCCAATTTTCTTGTAATCCTTTTTCTCTAGCCCGAAGCAATCAATCCTTACCAATTCACTTACGAGGAAAGCATCTCTCACCATTGAAACAAGACTACCGTAATAGCCATTCTTAGCTGTAATAAAAGATTTCATTTAACAGTAAGTAAGGATATATACCACCAGCATGTAAAAACAAGAAGGCATGGATAAGTTATGAACCTAGTTTTGTCAGGGCAGGAACTGCCAGCCCTTTCTTTCTCATTGCTTTGGTCTCCTCGATGCTTAGACCATCGATTGTTGTTTTAATCAGTCTAGGGTACACCGGTTCATGAGGTTTCCACAACATCAAGGGGATCTTGGGCCTTTTCTTGGGATCGTAGTTTCGCCCTCTATATAGAACAAGGGTTCCACAGTGTTTAGAGACGACCTGGCCGTACGTTTTATCCTGTAACAGTAAGCAATACAGTTCTAGGAGTCATTCTATAGATTCCCCATATAGCTAGACTAACATACATGGATCAGAAGACAAACGACACAGCAAAATTCATAGTACTTAAAAGGAGAATTCAGATTCATGAAAGATGATACCTCAAGGTGGAAGATAACATTCTTCATATCGAGAGTTGGGACTCCAAGACATTTGACTCGAACTGCTTCAGCGTGTTTCCAGTGATTATAGATATCATTTAGCATATTGTGAGTCAAACCATCTCGCCCTACACATACCCCAAAGCAAACACTCAGCATAGAAATAGCAGTATACAAAAGGGACAAAGAATCAATTCCTTATCGGTGACCAAGCACATGACACTTATACAAAGAAATATCCTCCTGACAGAAGACACTTTTCATATCCTGCATCTTTGATCGCCTCTATCACTAAGACTAAGGTAACTAAATTCATCTCATCAAAAAAAAATCTCTTGAGCAAGGGGTGAAGAAACATATACCAAGATTGATTTGCCTTTTAGTTTTGTTCCTTTGACACAGTTCCACCAGAAATTTCCTTTCAGCTTCAGTGAGCGATGCCCCTTGTATCTTCTCCCTCACTTTCCTTCTTTTCTCTTCCAGCTTCGGATCCTCCACTCCGTCCACCGACTGTACCTTTGGATCAACCGCAGGCGCACAGACACCCGTCCATTCCCGGTCCAACCGGTCAGGACCGAATGGTGAGTACTTGGGTTCTCTTAAGCCAATCGGCCTGACATTTGAACTACTCTCTGTATAACTAAACCGAAAATCGAACGGAAGATCAGAGTGCACCTTCTTCACACCTTCCAACGACGAAGGTGGACGATACTGCGGCTTTGGCTTCCTCTTCTTCTGATTAGAGTCAGGATTTTCTGAGGTTGACGACAAATTCGGTGGTGGTTGAAAATTGTAATGGTCTCGGAGTCGTGACGAGGAAGTGGCGGACACTGTTTGGTCGGAAGCACCGTGAAGGCGGCGCGTTATGAGTATAAAATTGGATCGGTTTTTGCGTGCGAGACGATTCAAAGACATTTAGCTTCTACGAAGTCGAACCTAGCCGTTACAAATTCACAATACAAATTAAAGACACAATCACTAATCAGAAAATTAAGCAAAAGGAGTCGCCACTGAGAAAGAAGATACTGTACCTTCTTCTCTGACTCGTCGTCCTCCTCCTGCTTTCGAATCCATTTTTTCTCCAATTCTGCAAAACGAAACTGCAAATGGGCCAAACAATGGGCCAAAGCTTCAATTTAAAATGGGCCTAAGTTTAGACTCATCAGTGAAGTTGACTTTATATCAGCCTTTGTTTGACTGTAATGCACCATATAAGATGATTGCATTTTCTTTTAGTAAGACGCAAAAAATAAATTCAAAGCCTCAAAGCATATAGTATTACAGATCAAAGCCAGAAAACGATACATTATATTAAGATGAATTCTTGACTTCATAGTAATTTGCTAAATCGGGACAAGTATTAGCTTCAAGTTTATACACATATGCTCTCTGAATCTTCTTTTAGTTTCTTAGTCAATCTCCACAATTTGAGGCCTCCTCTCTGCAGCTTTCTTGCGTATAAAGATACCCCATCTCAATGCAGCTTTAAGCTTAAGCCATCCCACTACAGCTTTCCCTGAGCCTCTGCTTCGTTCTCTCCCATAGCCCTTATCGACCCGAGCTTCATACTGATCATTGAAACCATAACAGGACTCATCGATATGGCCAAACCCGCCTGATATCCCAAATGTCTTCAGCAATCTCTGCATATCACCAGTCTCGAGCATTTCTGAACTCCTCACCCTGATTTCCTCTGTGAAGATATCTTCAAGGCCTCCATTGTATGAGCCTGAGATCGACGAACTTCCCATTGATGTGTAGTCTCGTAACTGATTGCAATTTTGTTGCACAAAAGGATATTCTACCGGATGCTGAGGGACTGATGAGTAGCTATTAGTAGTAGTCTGTTGATATTGCAGAGCCGTCTCTTGTGTTAGATGGTTTTGAGCCTTCTTTGGCTCCGGCAAGCTTTTTATTTCCTTTTTAGCTACTGGTAAGCAATTCAACAGCTCACCATCATACTCAACAGTTTTATGCCAGTTTTCGTAAGCCGTCCTCACCAAAATGTCTGCAGAAATCTGATGAATTGAAAAAATATTTAACTGGTCGCATCACGTTTTGAATACGATCTTAAGAGACTGCATTTACTAGATGGAAGAAAAACGAAACTTGCTTTACAGAGAAACGACTTACCTTTTGGTCATTATCAAGAGATTCCAGAGATAAGAAGTGGCCATTAGCAATCAGGCCTCGAAATTCATATATATGATTAAAGACAACGCCTGTCGCATGCGTTTGCTCTGTGTAATAGACGTAAAGTTTCCCACCTAATACACAGGTCTTTGCATGCTCAACCGTGCTATCCCACATTTTATTTGACATTCCACTCCCAAGTAACTGTGTTAAACACACATCAAAAACATGAGCAAGGAACAATCATTTTTGTGTGTAAATGTTCTATATAGTAAAGATGCACATACGCTTCTAAGTTTCTGCGGTTCCTTCACGAGTATCCTAAGGAAGTCTTCAACAGTCCTGATGTTAAATTTTAGTAGCTTCTTGTGGAGCGCTCCATCTTTCGCTATTTTATCCAGTCTCCAGACTTCATCATGTAAAGTCGGTGGATAATGTTTCTTGTATACTGCAACAAAACATCGTCAAAACATAATCCAAGATTCAGATACACAGTCAAAGAAACTCTCTTTCTCTCTGTTTATCAAGTCAGTCCAAAGTTATAAGATACTCACGTTCTCCTCTGTGATCTTTAACAGCAAATGGCTCTGTTTTAGCTTCACGGATGTGAAACCCCGACGCAGCCTTAACACCAAGCCTAAACTTTCTGCTCCTAATCCAGCTCGAATTGTCAGTGAATGTAAGCTGTCCAAGAGTTCCTACACCATCTTTAAGTATGACATGTCTGTCACCAGTCAAGATGGGACGTTTTCCTTCGCGTTCTTTTACTTCAAAGCTCTCAAAATGTTCTCTCGTCCAATCTTTGTCGTCTTTATCATTGAAGTCTCCATCTAACACGACAATATTCAGCTTTGCCATTGATTCTTCTCCCGTTTGGATTACATTTCCAGTGTTTGCATCTATAAGAACCACGTGAATGGCAGAGCCTTGCTCTCCCTTGACTTTCCCACCTGTGAATAGATGAGGAGGCATTCGTGTTCTGAAGCGAATTTGCAGGTTCCTTCCATAGAGGCCTTGAATCTTCTTCGGTTCAGGAGATCTAAAAACTTAAATGTCAGTAAAGATCATGGGACCAGTCCAGCCAAGGATTTAGTATATAACTAGAGTAATACCTTAAAGTAGTATTCGAGCTCTCCAACCTCGTTAAGGCACGTTCCACCTCTTCACTGACCTGTCCATTGATCAACACGATTTCCAAGTTTACACCTCCCACAAGCTTCTCATAATTTGGTCTGTGAGAGAATTAAACTTTGAAAGAGGATATCATACTCACAATTGTTCGAAATAACGGTTCCAAAGACGAGCATAGCCTCTGAAGACTATCTACCTTGACAGCTTCCACGATGACACTGAAATTGTTTTGTATTCATACAACAGATGTCTGAGAAAATTTGATGACCTTGCAAGGCTAAGGAAGAGTATCAAAAAATCTAAAAAGCAAGATATTCCCAGAGTAAAATGCTTTTTGGGCAGCGTAAATAATGAACATCTCCAACAAGGAGATGCTTTAGTACAAAAGGAGTTCAGAATCAGAGCCAAAAGAAATCGGAGTTACGAGACGATAACACATGTTTATTATATTTTACCTTGGCAACGCAGGAAGCTTCTGTCTCTTTGATTCAGGCAAGTTTGCTGACTCTTGATTGTGTCCATGTCCTCTCTTGTTCATGGAATTCTCCATTTAAAGTAATAAAAATTATTAATCTCTGTGCCTAAAGAGAGAAGAATTTAATGCACTTTCCTAACTTGGAGAAAAGAACACAAGTCCTACACTGTGGAAGCTTCAGAGAAGAACACAGAGGAAATAGAAATAGAGATTAGTTGAATCTAGAACCAAAGTCTTAAAGCCACTTTTTTCTTTATGGATCTTTTTTTCTCAAACCACATGGAGTGGACGGTTTGCAGGAGTCACTGAACCAAGACCTGTTTCTTTTAATGATAGATCTAAAGCTTTTATGGATTCTGTCCCTCTGAATATTAGAATAATGCAGAGTTCTTTAATGGCTGAGGCTAGAAAAAAGAAATAGAAATAAATACAGCTGTTTTTGTGAATGAAGGAATATTGAAAACTGAAACCGCGTGATACCTGGTTCGAGCATAATTATGTCAGCCTACGTGCGTTTGACTTGTCCCTTTTTGTCTCTTCTCAGCCCTTCTCTCTGTTCACAAATTCTTAATGCTTCTTGACGTCTGAATAGGTCTTCGTAAATGTTTTACGTAAAACAGAGTTCAAGTGACTATTGTTCCACTTTTTCCTTGCTTAAGCCATGATATACCACAAACAGGCATCAAATCTAGCTGCAATCCAATTAAATCAATTCACAACTATTTCTGAATTTAGAAAGCTCGGATTAGCCAGGCTCACTCTTTGCATTGGCTCTTGGCTACTGAGAATGTGAGGAGCTGGGTTGTCGATGAACATGAACGACAATATACAGAATCAAGTTCTTATCTAATCAGACAAGCTAGTTAAACTTAGTTATATAGCAAAATGAACAATTATATATAAGAAAAAGTCAGTACAAGGCGAAGCCTTTCTTTAGCTACACTCCGATCAAAGGGCAAAACAAAAAGACTACATATATGGATAAATGTGGAAGATAGGCCTTTGCCTTGACAATCAAACAATTTCCTTTTCTTGAGTTGAGTTGTGAAAATTCAATTTCTCAGAGAGAAATTCTTCAGGGTAGACTGAGAAGTGTAATCAATTTACTCACCTTCCCAGCCTGATTGCCGAGCTCTCTTTTCCCACAAAGAGGTAATCTTCCTCTCCTTGATCAACAAAGCCTCAGCTCTCTCTCTAGCTGATTCACAAATTTCAGTGGCAGCGTTGCACTTCTCAGCCTCCTTTTGGTACTGAGATGCAACTCTTTTAGCTTCTGCGAGGGTAACATTCATATGACGGCTATGCTCATCTGCAACTGCTTCCTGCAGCTTTAGCTCCTCGGTAAGAAGGTCTACAAACTGCTTCTCCATCTCCTGTTTGAGCTCTGGATCATCGCTTCCACAATCTGATTACAACACAAGGCAGAATTCATATTCTAACGTCAAACACCAAAAGTAACTCTTGACAAGAGAAACTATATTCTACATATCAGATAAATGAAATGAAATGCATCATGATGCAGAAAGGCATGGTAAAGTATTTGAGTCTGATCACAGATAATAATCAGAGTGATAAAAGTAACAAGCCTGTTCTGCTATCAATATTCTATTGGATTGAAAATTATTATAATTTTCAAATAAACTTTTGAAAACTATTATAATTATTATTATCAATAACGTTTGGTTCTTCGAATAAACTTGTGAGATCCTAGAATTAAAAATCATCATAACGATAAAGGAATGGAAAGCAGTAAGAAACTAAAAGGACCATGCTAAGCATAACAAAAAATCAATTTTCCAAATACTCTCGACACAATTGAGAGCTCCTCAGTAAATATCAAACCAGATTAGTAACTTTAGAGAAAAATCAGTAAAGGAAACATGAGCATAGCAGCTAAACAAAGTCGAGATCAAAATTGAGATCTAACCTGTAATTGAGAGATTTGCAAGCCCTGCAACAGAAGAACAAAAAACAACTTATCAAACAGTATACAAGTCGAGATCGTTTTACTGTCTTAGACAACAAAAAAATTAAACTTGAAAGAGACAGATTAGATTGAAAGATCCAATATATTTAAAACCAGACGAAATCAGATGTTTAAGAGCAAGATCCAAATAAAATTCAGCAAATCGAAATTCGTGGAAAAGGGCACCTCAAATTTGTGATCATAACTCTAGAAGAAACTAAATTTCACAAGACAATATGAACACAAACTTGTCATCACAAATCTAGTCACAAAACGATGAACATCTAGATCCAATCAGAAAAAGAAAGGGTAGCTATACCAGGAGCAATCTGGAGGAGAGACAAAGGAGGTGGACAATCACAAGCGCAAGGAGGACAAACAGAGTTCCTACGAGTGGATCCAACAAAACCCTTGTTGAATTTCCAATAAAGAGCAGGCCCACACACAAGTAAAGCTGATACAACCGCGAAAACCACCAGACATCTCATGCAATCTCCAGACCGACGAGCCATCTTTGTGGAGATAAAAATGCTGAATCGAACGAGTCAGAGTCGAACTACAGTGTAACAATGGCGATTAGTGGAAGAAAGACTGTCAACGAGAAAAACAAAGGAAGAATTAGAAACTCAGGTATAGTGTTGATTTGCCGAACGCGGAGAAAACTAACCAAAACTGATAAACGACGACGTTTCAGTGTTCAGATGTCGGTGGTGCTTTTTCTCCCGCTATATCATCATTCATCAGATCACTGTAACAGTAAAATTTATTATTACGGTTTAAACCTTTTGGTTTCCATAATCTTTATGAAAAGGCGCTAAACTTTCATATGTTACACTTTCACGCCCTTATTTTAATTTACTTATAATTTCACCCTTTGAATTCCGTAATCTTACCACCCAAATGACACTCTAATTTTCATCAGATTCAAAAACTACCCCACAATATTAATGCACTATTCTATGTTTTTTATCATATTTTGAATTTTTTCGACCATCATGACCACGACCAGTGCTTAGTGAGGAGGATGCTTTTAAGGCCAGCCTTTATGAAATCTTCACCTAATTGTTCAAACATCCATAATTGATTCTTCATCTTTCCCTCACTTAGTTTGAGATCTAAAATGGCAACAGTTACAAAACCAATGGCTGCCTAGAATGGGTTTGTCTATGGTTCAGTCCTTCATTACATATTTTAACATAACTGTTGGTGGCACAGAAGAAGAAAAAAACAGATTATTCTTTATTCTAGTACGATTTCATCATCACAGTCACATGAAAAATAGACAATGTTGTAATGGTGTTTGGTCTCTTTACTCGTCTTGTCTCAGATCACTGTAATACTCTCTGATCCATTTCTCTATCTCAGCAACTTCTTGCCTTCTCTGTTCTTTCAGCCATTCAGGATCATCTTTTGTAGCAGCTCTGAGATCCGTATGGTGAGCTCCTGCTTTAATTCACAAACAATGTTCAGTTTCCTCGTTCATTGCAATGGTCTGTGTATTAATTCACTCTTAAATTTCACAAGTGTTAACCTTTCTTGGTCACAAGCGCAATGATGCTACTGGATATGTTCTTCAGAACCCTGATAATTTCCGGTAACATCAAGTCCGTTATCTATAGAGAATCAATATTGACATGGAATAAAGAATGACGAATCAGTTACTTACCCTCCTCTGCTCCATGGATCCTGCATTCCATTGGAGAATATAATATTGCTACCAAATCTCTTCAAGACCATCTCTATTCTCTACAATAAACAGACTCAGATCAAACGCTGAGCTTTACGTCCCTTATCTGGAGAAAACAATAAATTGAAACAAACCTGTCCTCCAAATTCGGTGGTGATCCAGTTTGGTCTTGGCTTCACACCGTATGCCTTCAGACAGTATTCTTTATCTTGTTTTTCATCATATTCGAATGGTGGAAACATGCTCTGGTTCGAACCGCTTATTGGCATCACCATCTCTGTGCACGCCTTTTTATCCTCATCCAATAGTCACATTGATTCGTTATTAAGTTGAATAACAGATTTTGTTCCTTTTTGTTAACTTTTCAATTATTATAAGAAAAGATACAAATACGCTCATGAATACCTGCCATTGCCAACCATCGAGTCCATGAGCTTCAGTTTGGTTTTCTATATCGAAGCAATTCTCTGAACCTGAATAGTTATAGTATAAGCTTGCAGCTGCAAACGCACGATCTAGATTGCTGGCTTCTAGAGGAAGCTCGTCAATGATCTTGCACATCTGATATAAGAAGATGTCTTTGTGAATAAAACCGGTATAAGAAAGAAGCCACTTTTCACTATCTTACGTGTTTTACCTCCTCCACTGGATAAGCAGGCAATGGAGCCATGAAATTTGCTGGAGTTGGGTAATTAACCATTGCTGTATTTACAAAACCTGACTCTAGCCACCATGAGGCGGAAGCAACATAGTGCAGATCCCTGTGATTGTTAGAGATGAGACAATAGATTCTAGATCATTACAAGATAAAAGAACTCGAAATTAGCTTTGTCAACAATGAGGGAAAGCAGATTTTTACTTGCAACTCTTAAACTTTTTGCTGAGTTCTAGTAAGCCACCTTTCATAGTGGAATAAGCACCCAGTTCTCCCCAGCTTCTCTTGATGACTTCAAAACAGTTAACACTCGCATCCTGCTCTAAACAAGAGGCATGAGAAGCTTATCATCAAACTTTTGTACCAACTGTGTTAGAAATATACAGACCTTAAAATCCTGAGAAACGGTGTCATAGAAGCTTGAAGATGGAGTAATCTTATCAAACTGCAGAACTGGAGCAGAGGATGCTAATGCGCCAATTGCAATATGTGGATACTTTAGTCTAAACCACGCTGCAAGCACTGTCTCAGGAAATAGAATACAACAGAAGAGAGTTTAATAAAACTGATGTGTTGTAATTTATAGGAAGTGAATAATTCACTAGAATTTGTGAGTTTACTTCCACCATAAGAGCCACCAAAGACTACAACAGGAGATGCTTCAGACGATAGATTCTGTTTTAAGCTTCTTATCAAGATTGCATAATCAGCCAAAGCTTGCTGTGAGTTCAGGTATCCCATTGTCCTGGCCAAATTGTGTGGCTTCGACTCTCCATAAAATCTATGCTGAAAGAACACACATAATAACCAGAAAAAACACAGTATCATTAGTGCCTTAAATATACATTAAACAAGAGATGTATACGAGTTTGAAAAAGCTTTTACTTCAATGAAGACAAGAAGAGACTGGAACTTGGGAGCAATGTCCAACATGAAGCCAGTGTTGGAAGCAAACCATTCAATGTCACCTTCATTGCCTGTGTAGACAAAGATGGGGCCACCTGTGCGCCAGAAATGGCTGCTAATGAGGTATTTCTGGTAGAAGATTCTGTAGCTCTCTGGCTGGAAACTAAAGTGGTCAAGATTCTGAGGGAAATAACGTGTCTGAAAGTGAAAGGGCAACTTTGGCTTGGACTTTGAAGCTATAATGTTTTGTCTCAAAGATGAAAGATGGTATGAACCTCCACGAAGATACTCTGCTTCTGCAACAACTGTTAAGAAGAGGAACACGAGATATAAAGTAACAGACATTCTCTCCATCTCTCTCTCTCTCTGTCTCTAAGGAGAAGAACAACTCAAACACATAGAAATAATCTATACGAAGATGTGTCTTTAGTCTCGTGTCTACGTCAGCTTTTGGTTTACAAGGTAAACTCTTTTGGAGCTTGTGGAGGGAAAAGGAGAAATATAAATTGGAAAACCTTGTGTCCTTTATCCCAAGTTTTCATAATACTACCACAAAAAAAGAGTAACAATCACTTGAGACTTCAACCAAGTAGTTGTCTGATCCAAACAGAGCGAATTTCCCATCTCCACATACACCTGCTTACACAATAATCTGAAATATAAATATTTTTTCTTTCTAAGCAACTCTATTGCCAAATTTGATGGATCTTTATCCTTTTCTGTAGAGTACTCTGAAACCAGAGTAATATTCTTATTGGCTAAGTTTTCAGCCAGCAAAGATCATTGTCTTACCTTATACTGGCAAATTAGAAAATGAATCATTGCCCACAAAATCAGATTCTTGATCATTCAGAACAGATTTCCAATTACATCAATGCGTTGAGCTGTCACATATATATAGCCGCATTTGGCACCACAAACTTTTTCAAAATTAAGGTTCTTCCATTTGTTGTTTCACACAATTTCGGCCACTATAGACTTTTAAAGCAACCAATAATGCTGTGAAAGCTTTCACAGTTGTAGTTTTACTAGAAGCAACAAAAGATGATAAAGTCCCCTCTTCCTTTAATTCTTATAACCTTTTCTAATTGTATATCGTTTGGGTTTAGATTTAGAATCTGAAGTATTTTCTTGGCTACACTCATCTGAAAGATCATCACGTGCCAATTGCTCACGTCCATGTGGTCCTTATGATAGACATAGAAGAACATAATTGAGATAAATAACCAAAATCCCCAATTTATATAAACTCTGTCCATTGTCTTTCTCCCATTTTCAATACTCAAAAGTCAAAACTTTTGTTCAGCAAAATGATCCCTTCTAATCTATAATAACTTTTATGATAATAAGCTTTGCTTGCAGAGGGTAGTGACTCAGATTCGCCTTTTTTCAGAAAAAGTAGAGTATAACCTCATCTCCCAATGGCTGCTAACAAAGAAAAAAAAATGGCCTTTTTATCTTATAGCCTCGCCACAGAAGAGAGTTATATCCACAAAGTCTGGTCTATTGACTTCTTATGAATCATCATTGTCTCCCAAGAAGAAGAAGAGGACGAAAAAGAGTTTAACCATGAAAAAGATCCATCTTATATATATATATATATATATATATATATAAAAAAAGAGATTCAAGAGGAAGATGGTTGGTGGTGGTGGGAGGAGAATATGAATTGATTCATCACCATTTTGAATATAAATGGTTCATCAAGAAAGAATTGAAATCATCGGCTCCGCTTCCATCGGAAAAAGAAATTTCTTCGAGAGCAGAACCTCATACTTAAACTAATGAGATGAAGTAAAACCCTAAAAGATTTGGGAAATTTATAGTACATAAATTCCAATTTTACCCTCCGACGATTCAACTATGAGAAGGCCGGTAAAAGGGTAATTCCGTCATGAATGAAGAATACAAAATATTTGTGCTTTACAATGAATAGAGCTTAGATGCTCGCTTTGCCAATCTGCTTAACTACATTTGTTTCAATGACTTGTCCTGATGAGTTGATTGTGTAAGTAACCTGTTTATGATAAACAAAGAAGACATTATTACTTTACTTTCTGTTATACTGTTATGTAAGTAGTGGAAGAAACTACTTACAAACTCAGAGAAGCTAACTCTGTGAAGAAGAAATCCATCTTCCATTTCTCTGAAATAACAAGATACATTTCTCTCAGACAATGAGATTGAGCTTTCATAGTTTATGATTATAAATAATATCATGAGAGATTGTGTTACCTCTTTCTATCATTTGTTGAACTTTGGTTCTCTGATTGATGAGGAACTGTAATGCAAGTCAAGCTCTGGTTGCTGTCTCCACTGGTGCAGCCTTTCTCGCTTATATATAAGTTCTTGTATCATCAAAGTTTGTTCTCTCAGATAAATCATAAATTTGATTCGTTCAATCACATTTCTTGGCAATGGAATGGGAATTTTTTTAATGTCTTACCACTCCATATTTGTTCATGATATGATGAAATGTCTTTGTGACTTCCTTGGCTTCCTCTGGTTTCTTAGTTAAATTATAGGCGAGTGATGGATCTGATCCAGCAACAATACGCCTGTATCAAAAACGACCATTGATTGTTGAATCCTTGTGACTGATTATATGGACTAATTTCTTCAAGATCAGAGAGCAAATAGTCACCAAATAGCCAACTTACCAGTCTGCATCTGCTGTTTTTAGAATCCTTGTCAGTCCTTTCAGTTGACTGATCACCGAGGCATTCGATGCTCCACCGAGCACTTCCTATGGTTTCAATTGATCATATTGGAAGAAAGGCCTGATTATATATCAGTAAATATACAGAAACAAACTGATTCTACCTGTTGTAGTGAGCCAGTGTGTAGGAAAATAACATCCAAGGATCCACCAAAAGGCATTTTGATGTGTTCTCTGAAATATCCAGACCCTTTCTTTGTAGTGTACCTAAAACGCATCATACTGATCAGTCTTCTTATTTACATCAACAGAACTTAAGCTAACTAAAAGGGTCTCTTAATTCCACCAGAACAAGTTACCTACCATGGAAGTTTCAGTGGGGAGGACAGTCGACTAGCCTGCAAAAAGATCAATACACACATTACAGTCATTACTCATACAAACTTTCTGAACAAAAAGATCTACTAAAATTCAAGAAGGCATAACAAGTTAACCCAATCGAAAATTTAGCTTAAGGACTAACATTTTGTACGAATAGATCTTCTTCTCCGCGCTCATTAGTGCTCACCACAAATTTTGCTTTGTAAGTTTCTGCAACTTTCTCCATCTTCATGGATCAAACAGTAACAAAAATGAGAACAGTAACTGTTTATCTATCAAGGAAATATAGAATCTTTTGTCCTTTTAAACTCATAATCTTGATCTGGGAACACTTGAATTCTATAAAGAAGCAAATTTTCTAATCCAGAAATCAACCAGTAAATACAATAACCAGAAAAAAATTGCAGAGATGAAAAAACAGAAGAAGATGGAAAAGAGACCAATCGGAGAAGGTGAATTTGACGGGGAAGAGGCCTGAAACCTCCAGAGACAGAGATGAAATGAAGATCTAGAGGTGTGGCATTGTCAACAAATGGGTGAGTCAAATGTAGAGACACATAAACGATGAGACAGAGAGATAACTGGATAAAGATTGTGCATCCCCATGATGATTGCTTCATGCCTTTTTTGTTTCTTTGTTGTTGTAAAATTTTTGTATTCTGAAAACTCTCAGAGAGAGAGAGAGAGAAATTTCTTCTGAAGATGTTGCAACAGTTGGATATGGAGAGAGAGGTTAATTGTATGTGGTTTGTGGTAGAAAGAGACAAGTAAAAATTGAGCATGATTGATGAACATGTCTTGTCAATTTGTCACTGACTCATTCAATCTCAAATAATTATTGTTTATGTTCAGTACAAATAATAAAGAACAATGAGATCACATCGGACACGAAATATACGGTGATGAACATAACAATTACCTTCCATAAATACTTATTTTTTTGCTTCCAATTGTACCATGAAACTAATCATATATAGACCACAAATTACATCATTGGTTATAAAGTAGAATTTTAGTGGTCTTTTTGCACATTGACGAAAAAGTGATAATCTCATTTGAACGCAAATCTTCTAGATAAAATGGATCCATTAAGGCTTGGCAAAATTTTACTAAGGGTTTCAAGAGCGAGCCCATCTAGACAATTTCATGCTCGTTATTCTCCTTTTCTTGTTTGCTTTATTCTTTGAAGCTAACCTCAGTTTCCTCTTGGCGTTTCTCTCCGGATTTACCACTGCCATTAGTTTCTCTTCTCGCTTTCTCTTATCACGTTTCGTTCTCATGCTTTTTCTTATTTCACTGTAAACTTCCACAAACATTTGGTTGCCTAAAGTCTTGTCCCTTATACTGTCTCGTACCTCTTCTGCTAGCTGTTTCAACTCATCTGATAAAACCATAACGTTTTGTTACATTTGTGACACAGAAACTGAGTATGCTGAAGGAAACACAGAGAAAAACTTGTACCTGTGATGATTTTGCCAGTATATCCTTCGCAGACTTTGTATAATGGGAGCAGAATTTTGTAAGCATATAAGCGACATTCATCTTTATTCAATAGTGAGGTAAAAGCTTTATAGACGTTGAAAACAACTTGCATCTGCATATCACAAGCAAACATACGAAAGAAAAGGTTTAGTTACTAGAGCTTCCAAG
This sequence comes from Lepidium africanum, assembly GCA_900406405.1. Lineage (NCBI taxonomy): Eukaryota > Viridiplantae > Streptophyta > Magnoliopsida > Brassicales > Brassicaceae > Lepidium > Lepidium africanum. The sequence continues at coordinate 137,527 of OVAX01000032.1, forward strand.
AGATTAGTTTAGATCAGAAAAGGGAATGGAGAATAACCTGAACAGACTCCATATCAAGAGCAATGTTCCCCATGCTTTTGAGCAAATTTCCGATCAATGCATTTCTTACATTATTAACAACATCTTCACTATCTTCAGTACGTTTTCCTGAGGTAAGAGCCAGAAAAGTAGACCTTCCTTTCCCTGTTAAAAGCAATTCAAAGGCTTCAAGGAACACCACTTGGTCATCCTCGCCAAGACTGGACCAGAACCCAACGCGGGTTGCTTGATCAGATTGTTCAATCAAAGAATGAAGACTAGAGACTGCAAAAACAATGTTTTCTGTGAGGAAATCCACATCAACGTTGCCTGTGGAGGGTTGTTCCTTTAACTGGAAGCAAAGAGATACGGCCACCATGAACAGGCTACTTGGCTTCTGTAGAAGAGAATCCGCTACTAATGTATGAGATTCTGCTCTTTTCCTCCCAGCTAATGCTTTAAAATAATAATTCAGGAGCCTGCAGGATATACTTTGCAACCATGCGTGTGGGTACAACAAGAACTTAAAAACCATTTTCCATATATCCTGAAAAACACATCAGAAACAAATGAGGTCCAATAAGAATACATTTATGTCAACATCTAATCATCACAGAAGGGAAAACAAATGAGAAGTTCAGGAAAAAAAAAAAATTCCCAACTGAGTCCAAGGTGGTGACTGAAGCTGATAAGCTACACAGTTCTTTCTTTTAAGATTCAACAACAAACCAAGATCAATTGTCCTATATTCTTCACAACAGTCTAATATGTATCAGAGCATTAAGATGCAACTATTAAAGAGACAAGTACTTCTCAGAATTCAACTACAATACAACATTTAGAATTAGACGAGCAAGTGCATACCTCGAAATCTTTTCCGAAACCTAGATCAGGAAATTGCGCGAGCATCTTCTCTATCATAACCAGTGAGTAGTATGCTTCCTTCCAGAAAGGTAAACTGGCTTCCTCAACAGTATCTTGCAACTCTGAGCTGGAAGCACTAACAGCAGACTCCAAAATCATTTTAGCATCCTGCATTATATTGTAGATATGCTTCCGAAATGTTTTTTTCATGGCGTCAATAAAAAAACCCAACACCTGCACAGGATCCAAAAAATGAATGGAGTTAAAATTCCGCAAGAAGCAATATGAACGAAATCAAGTTTTACAAAATGTTACAAGCCATACATTCAACAGAAAAAAACTTCAGGTAAAACCGATTCTTACTCTAAACTTTTCCATATTTAGAAATATAAATTATGGTTTCCTACAGTCTGGCATCTAACTATTGCCACGAGACTAGTCAATAAGAACATATACCCTCAGCATTTACCTGTGCCGCGGCAGCCTGTAAATCTTGCTGCTTATACCAACACAAACAGTACAAGAGACTGGAACCAATTTGATCTTTACTCATTTTGCCTATCAGAAGTTCTATCACAGCACCAATCTCGGACCGCACATCCTTATCAATATCATTGGCCAAACAAAAAGCAAGTTGAACGAACAATGTTTTCGAATGCTGGTCAAGAACCCACTGCTTGCCAAGATTAGATTTTGAGAATTCCTTGATTAGGGCTTTCAGCATGCCAAGAACTGCTTTTCTTCCAGTTGGATGTTCATACCTGAAGGACAAACTCAATTAGTACAAGAAAAATAAGAGCCAAACTGAATTCAAAGGTAGTGCACATGCGTATGCTGCCCCAGAGCACATACATACCTGAGATTTTCCAGCAGAAAGTTCACATGTTCCTCTATACGTTTTTCAGAAAGTGGATAGTGGACCATGAACTGCAACAGTATCTTTTTACATCCCTGTTGGATACTTTCCAACTGACTTTTCACCATCAACGCTGAAACCTGAATTGCAATATCATATATCTCTGGAACTACAAGCTTCCGTTTCACGATGGCATTGAGTAGTTTAAGAGCATTAAAGGATGGAACAGACTCCAGATCAACAAACATGGGGAACTGAACCAACATTTTCAATTGCTCAGATGACAAAGTTATGTTTTCATTGCGGAGAAGCCTTGTTAACAGCTTAAGGCATGCCACCAAAAGAGGACTGCTGGAACTTACAGCAGACTGAGCAATGGTTAACAGTACTGTTTTCACTTGATCTTCTTCAGCTATGAGGGAAGGCAATGGAAAGCTTATTAATGAAGTAAAACATCTGAGAGATGAGGATACAATATCCTCATACTTAGAACTCAAGCATCCAGCAAGTAGTGTGACGAAAGGATCTAACTTCGACAGCAGCTCTTGATCAGTGTCGTCAAGTTTCAATTTTTGCAGTCGGTTATACAGTAAATCCAAAGCAAACACAGTGATAAGATGTGGACACGAATTACGACCAGAAATCAACTCAGCAGTCACTTTCAGATCTCTTGATTTCCATTTCTGTTTGGATGGTGAAGAAGACACGTGATCTCCAAAACCACTCTTGTTGTTAATACTATCATCAACACAGCCATATATAAAAAGAAAAAGATCTCCTTGGTCAACAGATGGATTGCCTTCAATACCAGCTGCAATTTGTTTTAACATCTTCTCCAAATTTGTTTTGATCTTTGGAGTTAGATGCCTCTGCAACTGAGCAGTGACCGGAGAGAGTAACTTCAATCCATGGCTTCTGAACGTTACATTTTTAGCAATCAGTTTCAGAGTCTCAAGTGACTTCCGTTGTCTTGTTTCTTTCATTTTGGATGCAAATTTCTCCACCTCTTTCTGTTCAGCAACCTCTCCTAGGATATCGATTTCCACCACCGCAAGGAGGTCAACCAAACAATGATCTAACGTCCCACGCATTGGATTGGTGAGACTCTTCGATAAGATGAAATTGAGAGTGAAACCCAGCACATGCACCTGAGATCCTCGTTTCAAGATAGCACGTAAAATGTCGACAACAACTTTTAAATACTCCAACCCAAGTTCTTTTAAGCAAGCAGCCAGAGCCAATCTGGCTTCATCACGTATACTCTCCAACCGATGCTTCAAAAAACTGGCAATTTTATGAACTATAGAGGGTAGGTTTGAGTCCATTACATCTTCAGGGAGTAGTTTTAAAACCTTCAGTGCAGCCACACTGCTGTTTACATTAACGTTATCAGGATCAGAATTCATAAGCTTTTGCAATTTCGGGAACACAACTTTCTGTAGGCATGTCCTAATTTCCTCAGCCTCCTGAGGGTAACCATCTTTTGCAAAATGAAATTTATCTAAAATCAAGCAGATAAGTCGCAGCAGAAGTTTTCCCTTTTTGGGCTTGTTCATCTCACGGAAACACCGATTCAGTAGAGCATAGTACGACTTCCAACTCATATGTGCTGATACTGATGCAAGGGCTTCTGTGCATGCATTACGGACATTATTATCTTTTCCATCTTGCTCATCGAGCAACATGTTAAAAAAGACTGACACCAAAAGTTTTCTCACTACTCCCTGCACACCAACGTTTGGTCAGAAGTCTATCCCAGTACAGCAATAGCATTTAAATTGTAAGAAAGTCAAGGGATTACCTCGGGCAGATTGCTATCTTTGACCACATATGAGAAACGTGATATTGCCTTTGCTCTACGGTGTGCCTGCAAAACATAAAAACAATCATCTTAAGGTTTCTAGCATCTGCATGAGCTATATGCTTCTTCATCCTTTATCGGTAATAATAAGGTCTCCATAAAACTATTGAATTGTGTTAAAGGGAAAAAGAAGAAGAATAACACAAAATAAGTAGTGGTATTCTTTCCTGTGTGGCTATCATTCAGACTTTGGATATCACCAAAGCTTAAATACAAATGTTGTACGCAAGGAATTATATGAACAAATTACTTACCTGAATGTGAACAATAGCTTTAAAAAAATCCACATTTTCGTCTTCGGAGCATAAAGGTCTGAATGCAGAAAGATTTCCAGCATCTGGAAGTTTGGTCACCATTTCGCGTACCAAAAAAATCCACTCCTGAGGCAGTCGTTTCAGAAATTTGTGAGAACAAAGAAGAGAACCACGAGTTTCCATCTTACAGTAAGTTGTATTATACATAATCAAGAAGTATTATATCCTGTTCAAGAGACTTATCTATAAGGCAGAACCATGGCAACACACTAACTATAAGCAGCATCACAAATTTGTCTAAGTTACTAAACCTGCCCCACAGCTAGTTTCCAATAATATTTACATCTTCGATTTTTTAACGGGCACATCTTTATGCTTGATTTAGAAGGGTTTACTATACCTTTATTATACTGCCGCCTCTGTTTATTGCATCTCCAATATGTTTTAAAACGAAGTTTCTCAAAATTCTCAGTATACGATCTCCAGTCCAGCTTACATCAGCTTTGCCAAATTCAGAGTGAGCTGAATCCTCTTGGCGAAGTACTGAGGCTGAAAAATCAATGAAAGAAGACAAAAGCTTCTGTGCGCTGCCCCTTAACATAATGGATTCTGATGATAGGTTGTACATACTCTGTGAGAGTATGATCATTGTATGCTGCTCTGAGGATTTATTAAAGAAATCTGAATTAATCTCCACATAAGCGTCAACTATCTTCTCATAGTCAAGGTCATCAACTTCCATGGCTGAGATGGCATTCATATCGCGGACACGCTTTGCCTGTAGGTTGGGAACCAATAGTTTCTTATAATTGCAAAGTTGAAAACAAGAGATTCAACTTCAAAAAGAGACATGATACTTACCACATCATCCAGAGAAAAGTCAACTTTTGCAAGAGATTCAAGTAAATCACAAATGCATAATCTAGCATCAAGTTCAGCGTCAACAAGGAGAGGAGAGACCATTTTTAAAATTTTGCTGGTACTTTCAATCTCAAGCAAAGGTACAATGTCCTGAATGGCTAGCAAAGCCTCATGCCTAATATCTGTAGAAGGAAAAACACAATGAAATACAAGAGACATGATAATGCCAGTTTTATCAATAAAAGTAATGATTGTAGCATACCAGAATCTTTCACACTTTTATCCAAGAAAGACAGCAAGACATCTAAATACTTTGTAACATGTGACCGATCTCGTATGCGCTTTGACAATAACTTAAGAATTTTAATCTCTCTTTCTCCATGATACTTGACTGATTTCCTGGACATAAATAACACTTTATGAAAACATAGAAACAAGAGGAAATATCATGAGTCCATATATTTACAAGAGTCCTGACCTTTTCAAAATATCCCCAATAAAAAGAGAGTGCAAGTTGTTGATCAGTGCCTCCATATATGGATCTACGAATCCACCGCTCATATTGTCATCCTCACCCAACTCATTGTCAAGACAAAGCAGATTCTCTATAAACTTCAAGGCAGAAGACTTTATAGCTTCTGAAGCCGTCGTGACTGTTAGAATTGAAAAAATATCTGGAACAAGAGACTCTTCCCGACATAAGAGGGTCACTAGATTACGGCTTTGGCTCATAGACAAGAAGCATGAGAACAAGGAACTTGGTTTCTCACTACTAGAACCCTCCTGCTTGAAACCCTTAATTAGCGAACTCACTGCCAAAAAGAATAGGTCCCAGAACTCGGAGCCAAGATCACAATCCTTGTATTTATCAAGAACATTGGCAATAATTTTCAGACATAAGGATCTCAACTCTTTAAACGGCTTCAAAGCAATGCCAGTCTACACAAAAACGGGAGAAAACGTAAGACAAGAAAAGAATTCGAATGAAGAAGATGGGAGAACAGTAATGGTTTGTTTAAATGGGAAAATTTACACATACACAAGACTTTATGGAAACGGCCAACAACACCAATAATTGTTTTACCTGGTCATGATTTATCGAAGAATTTTCTTGATCATCCGAAGTTGATGGGGCAGCAGTGGCATTTCTTAGTACCAATGGATCAACGTCCCTTTCTTCATCAAAATTTGGAGCATAATTTACCAACAGCCTAACAACACATCCCATCAAAAATTCTAGAAAAGGTCGGACAGTGAGTTCATCAAAGACTTTAAGGACATGTTGGATGACATGAAGAAACCCTGATTTCTGATTTCTGGATAACGTTGAAATAATGTCACCAGTGAAATGTTTCAGGAAATTGGAATTTTGGAAATAGTTTAGAGAGCTTTTGCCTGAACTCCAAAACAAGTCCATTGTTTCCTCTGGTATGATGTTCAAAGGCTTTATCAACAATGCAAAGAATAGGGCAACTTCGTTAACATCTGACTGGGATATAAAGCAAAGAACTGCATCCCGGTGACGAATACTTGTATGCTGAGAATAAAACAAAGAGAACTCGTTGGGACCCAAATGAAACTTGTATTGGCAAAGTGAAGTAAACTAAAAATAAGTAAGCCGCACCTTCCGTGAAGCCGAATTCTTAAGTGTCCTAACTTTTGGCATAAGGATACGAATGACAAAAGAAAAAATACGAGATCTGTGAGGTTCACCAATGTCTTTGGACAAATCCCAGGTTGTGAGTTCTTCTCTCAATTCTTTTGGTTTGATCAAATTCAACAAATGCTGGCGGTGAGGGAGTAAGAACTCATTCGACAACAGAAGGCACTCTAGAACATTCGTTTGTATCTCAGCATCATTATCGTCCAGGAACCTAGTAAAATATACATAACAACACAAACAACATGCAAAGGTGAATGAAATTATTTATGTGTATCAGCAATGAAAGTTCTAACTCCAAGAGATACAGTGGATTATCAAATTGAGTAGTTTTGCCAACCTATTTAGCAGAACGTTGTTTAAAAATTGACTATAACGGAATGAGCTAGGATTCTTCATCAATTTCAGCAATGTCAACCATTGTATAAGAACTCTCTTCCAATCCTCTCCTTTACAAACTCGGCCATTAAATGATCCGATACTGCAATGTAAAGAAAATAAATGATGATAACGGTTGATTAAAATTACGTTTATGATTCTAAAAATAACATTAAGGAGACATGATTACCTCACAGGATTCTCGCTGTTGTACCCAAGAAATTTCAATAACAAAGGGAGAATATCAGAAGCCCGAGACTGAGCAACACTGGAAACCTTTTGCAATGTCAGGAGCAACTGAGATACCACAGTTGCAGTAGGCGTGCTATCAGATGGTGGAAAGAGAAACGAATTAAAACGGCCAATCAGATCTGTAGATTAAAAGAATAACATATATGCATCAGATTAGATGAAGAATAAGATAGAGATGTGGTTATAAACATTTATTGCATCTAACAAAAAAAAACAGGAGCTAAAAATGAGGAACCGATATTTGAAATTTACGTAAAGAACCAAGTAACTCACTATATTCGTGGATAATATAGATATCTACTTAAATGGTAAGAACCTACCTGTATGCCTCTCTCGCATGCTGTGGTTCGCATTCTCACAGCGACTGTGGAGTGTTTCTAATTTTAGTTGGCAATGGTCCACATAGCAAACAAAATCACTCCACACTACTCCTACGTGATTCCTCACAAAAACCGCTAGACAGTCAGATGCTGGACCCCATAATTCAGAATATCTATTATGGAAAAGTCCCAACACCCCATTCAATACAAGCTTCACATATACCGCATGTATCCTGCCAGCAGTGAGATCCTCTTGTATTCTAGAGATCAAACTCTTCAACTTTCGGCCAGTATCCACTGTGAGAGCAGTCTCTTCAACTGAGCGTAATAACTGAAGAACCTGGTTTTTTATAGGAAAACTTTAGGAAAGTAGTGATAAGAAGTTCAAGCACAGAAATAACAAATTATATAGTCACCATGCTAGTAAGAAATCTGCATGAGAACAAGAAGCTTCAGGAATACAAAACAAAGGATATATACTCACATTCCCTTTAGGAAGAAAATTTGTAAGCTCTTCAGTTTTCATTTTCTTCTTAGGGGGATGCTCCTCATAAGAAGGGTCAGATGAAAAAGTTTCAAAATGGCACAATATTCTCAACGTCATAAGACGGATGTCTTTGTTTGGGTGACGCAAATTTTCAGAAAATACATCAAACGCATCTCCAGTATTCTTTGCATGAAGTTCTGGATATGCCTTAAACCTATCACCGTGAGCTAATGCAGGCCTACGATTTAATATAGGATAATGATCAGCCTACTAGCGAGATTCATATGGAGAAATAGCTAACTAACCACCAAAACAGACGAACTCACTGGTGCACAAAATCCAAAAAATCAGCCACGGGGGACAACACTTGTACACATGACTTGTAATCTTTAGCAAAAGATAAAGCTTCTTGTAGATCAATGTGCTTGATTCTTCCTGGCAGTTTGTAACATGACCTCAAAGTAGTACCAAGTAAGGTCTGCCACATTGATTCTGTAGCACTAAAAGTGTCTGCTGAAAATAAAAAGGCCCTTTATATAAGATGCTATCGATATAAGAACAGCTCACTTTCCACTGAACATCAGTTCAATGAAAAAAGTTTCATAGCAAAGACACTGAAAGTTAGTATATGACAATTATTAAAAAAATTGTATAGTTGAAGTCCCTAAGACCCAAAACCATGAACCTCCTTGTAATTGATCACTAAATAACATGATTAAGCACATAATTTGAGTGGCGTCTCAGAGGAAAAGACAGCATTAATAATGAATCATGGTGTGAAAACTTACCATCCGATACAGCCAAACGTTGTCTGAGAGTTTTTTTAAAGCAAATCAGTAATGATGAATCTACTTTAAAATATGGATAACAGCTGACAACTCCCCAAATTGCAGCAAACTCGGCTTCATCAATTTGAGCTAATCCAGTATTCTCGATATTCTGTTGAACCTTTTTAATGTTGTCTTCCAAGAACTCATGAATCCTCTCATATCTACTCTCAAATGTTTGATTTATGGTGTTCATCAAGTCGTGACTTATTTCTTGTCTCTCACACAGGGTTAGTAACAGGGGAATAACTTCCTCAGAAGACTCCCAAATCATGTTGTTAATTGCACTGCAAAATAGAATGAGTTGCTAAGACACAGAGATAGGATATCATAAACGAGTTAACAAAATAAACTATGATGTGAGACTTGCCTTAATACATTATTTGTAAAGGCTTTCACTACTGATTGATCCTTCTGTAGGAACTCCCGCAAGAAAGTCAGCAAACTGAAAATAAACATAATCAGTGTCAAGAAAAAAAGACAAGGTTGCCAAAAATAAACAGATAGATATACCTTGGAATCTTCAAGGCAAAAATGGGAGCCCATAGCAAAGCAACAGTTTCCAACTCATTGATTTTGTTGATTGTGCATAATATCAGTTGCAGAACTTCATCAATGACAGCAGATAAGTTTTCCCCTTCTACAAGGGTCTCAGAAGAAGCCGCGATAGTTGACATAACGAGGTTCATGAGTCCAACTAACGATGGGTAATCTGTTAACAATATGTAGTAACTTAAATCAGCAATATTGTCAGATGAATATGTGTTGCCATGTGTGCTAAAAGAGAGTACAATAGGATGAGGGCGAGAAAGAAAAGCAAATCAGCAGTTGAATCAGTCAATTCACTCACCATGAACCTTGCGACCTTTGTCAACCCTAACAACTGCTGTAAGAACTTTCAACAGTCGACTTGAATGAATAAATTTTTTGTTTCGGACTGATTCTTCTATTTCTTTATACAAGTATTTCCACAAAACAATTATTTTTTCTGCTTTCAAATCCTCGCATATTCTCTGCAAAGCAGAACTTGCAACTTCCACGACTGTATTAGGGCCTGCAATGCGATACAAAATCTAACAATGGTAAGAAGGAAATTAGATTCTAAATCATTAAAGGCAGGTTCAGGGTACATATAAATGAGTAACAGAGTAGAAGAATTGATCACAAAGATACTCACCTCCCACTAATATATTAGCATCAATTTTCTAGATAAATTAAAGAAGTTAATAATCGTAGGCTATAGCCATAAATTCCTAAATTCATCACGGAAGACCTTAATATAAATGGATACACAAAAAAAAAAAAAAAAAAAAAAAAAAAAAAAAAAAAAATT
>OVAX01000032.1:147516-170096 GCA_900406405.1 Lepidium africanum
AAAAAAAAAAAAAAAAAAAAAAAAAAAAAAAAACTATATTACTACTTCTCGTTCTCTAAATCTTACCTCTCTCCACTAAGAAATACAACCACGATGAAAATAAATCAGCCACGCTAGCCTTTAAAAGGAGATACCCTTCTACATGAATTACTATTAACATTTCTTTAGAAACAGAACTTGCCTTGAGGAAAATTATCACAAAAAGATAATGTTGAATCTTTCAACAAGAACTTCAAAAGTCTCTCAGCTTTTGAATGGAGACTTTCACCACTACCCCTCATAGTATAATATAGTAAAGTAACTCCTCCAGTTTTTTGGGGGGAATGTGCAACTTCAGAAAGGATTATCTTAATCCCTGTAATGTTTAGGAGAAAATACAACTGGACTGTTAAACAACTGGACTGTCCGTAACATTGACACGGAAAAGAAAATGCAAGTAATTTCTCACCTTTTTCAAATTGCTCACCCGATGCATGCCTAAACAATAATGACATGGAGTCTGACATAAATTCACTGATATAGTCTTTGGGATGATACCTCAGTCCCAGTGTATCCCTTTACATAGCAGATAAATAAAATAAAAAAGTGAAGTCTATAAGATGAAGAAAACCCCGAATAATGAGATTTTACAACTTTGACAGCATACGATAGCTATGTACTGTCTTTTATGGATGACAACAACAACCGAATAATTATATTTTACAACTTTTTACAGCATACGATAGCTATGTACTGTCTTTTACGAATGACAACAACAATTTATTTCAACTGCATTGCTGCCTACCTTTATCCAGCAAGTAAAAGAAAGACCATGTGCAATCAACAGATCATATCACTGTTAACAGACGTTTTCAATGAGACTAACATTATTTAATTTTACTTACCTGAGAATGCCTTCGATGTCGCATATGAGATATGTCTGTAAGGACATTATTATAGTACTCCACGATGAGAATATCTGCACGAAAAATAAAGGTCGAAGATTCAGCAAAACGAACATATATATTAAGTATCATCCTAAGTGTGAAATATATTATAGAACACCAACAACCTGCTCAATGATCTCCGGCTCTTTATAGGCACCATTTTTTAGGAGAGTCACGAAGGAGTTCACAACTCGTGGAAGGAAACTAGCCAAGAAAAAATTACAAAACAAATTACTTGGAAAAATTTAATAACCTAGACAAGCTTTATCAAAAAAATCCAAGTGAAGCTCGATCAGTTGACCCTTAGAAGTAAGTCACACAATCTGCCAAATACCAGTCGAGGGGAAAACCTACTTCCTAGTGGTCTAACACTGTCATGTATAACGTCTGAGGACAGTAATCAAAGGTGAGTAAGCAACTGTTTCTGCCAACTTATGCAAGGAAAGAAAGGGAAGATTGCGTCATGTTATAAACTATTTCGTACAGCAAAAACGAAACCAATGCTCATTGAAACGGATTTAAACACTAGATTCTACAGAGATCCATGACATGAAGGAGTCCTTTGGAGGCATCCTAAAGCAATTCATCAATTTTTGCAAACAATTAACTTCCAGTAAGCCTTATAAAGGATTACTATGTTTTCAAAGTATACTACACACAAGAAAAAGTTCAAGAACACTCACGGAAGAAAATCTTCTAAGAGATCTCTTGATAAAGCAGCAATCAACCTGCCAGTAAAATAAAATTTAAAAAAAAAAAAAAAAACTTTATACTCCCATACAGAAGAATATTACAAAAGTACATGCTCAGAGAAATGTGGAAAAGATTTCGACCAATATCTTAGCTCGTCAGACAACATTTGTTTTTTCTTTTCATCAAAACTGTCCGAGTAACATGGTTAGGCTACACTAACTGAAGTGAAGATTTGATTGCATACACATAAAATAGACAGCTGATGTGGTAAGTCCGTAAAAATATAAAACCTATTCCACTGGCAGATGGTTCCAGACAAAAAGAATGAGAAGAAGCAAACCTGAGAATGGGTTCCAGAGACAATCTTGCTTTCATTTGTAATCGAGAGACAAGTTTTGAGAAGATTACTTCTTTTTGCAAAATAACCAACGGCAAAGTCTGAACAAATGGTAACATTTCTTCATAAAATAAAATGAAATCTGCTGCGGTATTCAGTTCCTGCATTCAACCAGCCAAATGAAGCAATTTTATCTCACTGAATCGTCTGTATAATTGTGATCAAGCACCAAGACAACTTAGATATATACGAAGCAAAAGCAACAATAACCCCACTAGTTCATCATATGCTTCACAGCTTCTCTGTCCGACATGGACGATATATAGAGAAATAATGCTTCTCTTGTAAACCTAAAAAGCCTAGAGAAGAAACTAATGAGCAGAGTACCAACATTGGTTGTATTGCAGAAGTGAACGAGTGATAAAATCTATGAGGTTTAACTTTGCAGTTAACACGATACTAATATTGCCATTACTTTTCTTCTTCAACCATCTTAACTTCTAGGCTTCTACCCCAGAAATAAAGCAAAATTAAAACTAAGCACGCCCTACTGAATCTATAATTGATTTACTTAAGAATCTTAAGCATAAGGATACAAAAATCAAAACCAGAAGAATAATATCGAAACTTTAGAAAGAGCTCTAAGGCAACAAAATCAAATATACCCTCCATTCTACAAGACAATCTCTGAAAAATGTGGATCCCTCTGAAGGCTCAGCCTTCTCCTTATCTAAGCTCCTAAACACGTTGATGTCGATGTCATTGATTCTTTGAGAGAAAGTCTTGAACTGCATCCAGAAATAATAAATCACAGACGGCCATATTAGAGAGAGCTTAATAATGCGATAAAACAGTGGAGACAATGACAGGTAATCGAAAACAATATTAGCAAGACAGTTGTAAAAGAAATATTTACAAAGGAAAAGAAAAGACATGTGCTAACATATACGCCCAAGGATTATTATGAATACCGAATTCGAATTACCCAAGAACAAGTCCAAAAGAGATTATCTATTCCACAATATATTGAGATTTGAAAAGTCCTCTCTTTACCCCACAAAGCAACACTAAGCTATAACCGCTGTTCAGTTCTGTGGAGCCACAACCATGATTTTCTGACTGTATCAACTCATTCATTACACATTTTTTTGAATTATAACTCAAATTCTTCAATAACTCTCAGAAAATATATTTGAAACTGATACAGTCAATACATAGAAACAGAAGGAGAACACGTACCACAAATTTCTTACGCCCTTCGGAATTGTTGAGCGATTTTACTGCCCGAGCATCATCCGGATTCGCCATGATTTAGAGAGTATCTCCAACGTTCCACGGCAGAACGCAAGACTGGTTCTTAAGAGAATGAATCGAAAAGGCTTTGATTGAGTTTTGTATAAATTTGAGAACGCGGCTGAGGAACAAGGGTTTAAGCTTCGGTTTTTTTTTTCTCAACTAGAGGCGGTTGGGTTTATGAAGGCGGTTAGGTTTATTCTGGTTTATGTTTTTTTTTGTTCAATTCTGGTTTATGTCTAACCGAAACTTTTTGTCTTAACCGACTTTTGTATAATTCTCAAGTAGTTGGTACGGACTCTGACTTAAGCGTTGAACTGGGCTTCTAATTCATGAGGCCCATTAATTCACTGTACATATCTTCTTAATACTTTAATATTTGGGCTCGTTATTATATAATGGACCAAACCTAACTGGATTCTTCCTATGTTTTTCTTTCTCACAAAATTTAATAAAAAAAACTTTTAACATAAAAATAATAATTACTATAAAATTAGTATCTAATATTTTTAGTCTATAGTAGTTTGACCGAATTATTTTCAATCTAGTAGCTGGAATAATTCATGTAACGATTCTAATATCAAAAGTTCGATTCTTGTCTTCCAAAGTTTTTTTTTTGTCAATATTGGGTCACAACTGACTATCTCATTAGCCAAGTTTCTGCATAATATAGACGATATGACTCGATTCCTAGGCCTTGATTGGAAGTGCATAATAAGTGGTATAATGATCTAAATTGTCAATCAACATTATTTTAAGCAAGCATAAAATAGGGCATAGAGGGCTCTATAATGCTCAATAGCTCTATGCTCTTAAAAGAAGTTTTTTCCGAGCATAGAGCATTATACATTATTAAAATACAATTTTACCTTTGATTAATATACTGCAGATTACTAAAACTAAATTATGATGTCTAGTTTTGTAATTTTAAGTCTAAGTATTCACTACTATGTCAATCATATATCATAAACTTAATATTAAAAGCATATAGTATCTTCTAGTTTCTTCTATGCTTATGATCCTTCATGCTAGAGCTCTATGTTTTACCAATCATGCCTCTATATGTGCAAGTGCGCCTGCCTTTAGTGGATTTATCGTCTACCACTAGACAGGCCACTTGCTCTTCCAAAGCTTTTAGATTAAAAGAAAATTTTAAGAAGTAGGTTTTAAATTATGAATCAGATTTTGTAGAATCAATTGTTGATAAGAAAAAATTAGACTGTACAAGGTACTTGACTTTCCCCCTTAGTTGATAGTTTTGGCATACATTATACTAATTATTAAGCACAAACAAAATAATAATTGCATTAATGTTATGTACATTCTTTAAGTAATTTAGTAATACATGAGATGATAGATCTCTCTGTGTGTTCTGTAGTACATCAATGCTTACCAACATTTGCAATTAATAATTGACAAGTCTATTAAAGCCGATCTCTACTTCTTGTGAGTTTGTGCAAAACTCAGAATGTCCCATGTGCTTAATCATGCATTTTGCATCATTCTATTATTTTACTTAGCTTTGACAATTCAGTCATTTAAAGAAAATGTTTATAGTCCCACATTTGTAAATCGTGGTATGACTTTCATGTCACAATTCATGAATATTATGGCAGATATCCATAACCAAAATTTTCCAAAAGTTTAAACTCGTCATAAAGAGTTATACATGAATTTTGAAAGGCAGATTTCAATAAACAAAATATAAAAAGGTAAATATTTAACAATTTGATAAAATTAATAAAATTCAAAAAAAAAAATTGTACGATTATGATATGATGATTTCGTTATAATGTTGGTTTAAGAGGATTTCAATCTCTTAAAAGTTAATAAGATCTATTGAAAAAAGACCTTCAATCCTGAAGATAAAGTATCATAATGATCTCGAAACAAAAAGAAGTATATCTATAAAGGAGTGATGATCTTTTGTGGATATATATTCTTAAACACGAGTATCATACAGAGTGATAGCATGTTTGTAATCTTGGGGACAATTGTAAACAGTAATATATGAAGAGAACAGTATCATGAACCAAATATCGATGAAACTACCAATTTGAAAAGAACTATATTATAGTTTTATGCATTTATTTTGCATGTCTCAATATTATATGTTTTAATAGTTGTCACTTCCAAAAAGTGTTTTGGACTATTGCACTCTTGGACTAACTAATACAAAGTATTACAGAAATTTAAGTATTTAACCATAAGATTAAGCTTTAAAGATTAAATTTAACCAAAAGATTCAACAATAAAAAAGGGAAAGAACAAGTTTGAAAATCTATTATAAACTCTCCAATATAATATTCATCCAAAACCCTCAACTTTGATGAAAAAACCCTTCAAATTTCAATTGATCTATAGTGAACATTCAAGTTTTTAATTTCAATATTATTCATTTCAAAATTTGATCTACAACCTAAATGTTCTAACGGGGAGTGTATGAGATTCGAACTCACCATTTAGTACCTAACTAGAACATATGCAATCCAACTCGGTCATATGCTTCTTGGCAAGTAAAATGTATTTGAATTTTTTTTTTTGAGATATATTTAATCTTAAAACACAATATTTTAACTACTATAAATAATTAGTTTTCATTTTCACTCGATTGTATAATGTTTTTAACGATTGTTGTAAAACAAAAAGTGTGTTCTCTTGTTTATATTTATAAAAATCCTAAAAATGTATTTGGTTAAGTGATCAAGTGTCACTTCTTTTATGTTTAATATTTAGTACTTGAGTTGGGTGAAAAAAAATCATAATACTTGTCCCATATTACATTATATTGTTAGAAGTTTGAGTAGAATTACGTTTCGTATATTTTTGACAAATAAAGATAAACCATCACTCTTATACAAAGTAATGAAATGAAAAAAGACCACCAAAAATTATTCCAAGAATAATTTTTGAGATTGTGTAACTTGGCTTGATATTATTTGAGATTTTTTTTGTTAACTGGATCAACAAAATCTGATTTATATGACATTTATCCCTAAAATTATAACTGATGGTATTAATGATTTATGTTTTAATTTGTGGTTATAAATTTTTAATGGTATTAATGATTTGTGTTTTAATTTGTAATATTTATATAATTTTTACATTTGTGATTTTAAATTTAAAATATGAGTTGATGATGTAGCATCATGAGAAGTAGATTGAAGAAGTTGAGTCAAACTTAAAATGTTTGAACTATTAATTGGGACATATAATTACCGTATTCAAAAAAACTGACTATTATTTGAGTATATGTTAACTTACAGATGTACTACTCCATGAAATGAATTGGACAAAAAAAAACCACCAAAGAATATTACAAGGACAATAATGGTTAACAAATATATAATTTGCTTAAAGGTAAATAACTTTTCGAACCCTACAACTTTCATATATTATCATCTTCACTCCTTAAAACTCTCCATAAAACCTCAAACTAAGTCAACAACATTCATTCTCACTCTTAAAAACAAAAAGCAAAAGCCATGAACTCATCTCTTTTAACTCCTTCATCTTCTTCTTCTACACATCTCCAATCTCCAACAACATTCGACCACGATGACTTCCTTCACCACATCTTCTCCTCCACTCCTTGGCCTTCCTCCATCCTCGACGATGCTCCTCCACCACCTTCCGATTGCACCGCCGTGACTGGATTCACCGATTCTCGAAACCAGATCACAATGATGCCTTTGTCATCTCATCAACATCCTAATGAAGTTCTCTTCAATGGCTTCTCTGCTGGATCTCTTCCTTTTCACCTCCCTCAGGTATTCTTCATAATTATCTCTCTTTCTCTCATTTCTGAATACTACAAAGAAAAATATTAAAAATGTAACTGTTACTGTTAGGGATCGGGAGGTCAAACGCAAACGCAAACGCAGTCGCAAGCAACGCCGTCAACCACTACTACAACGGCGCCGACTCAAACTAAGCCTAAAGTTCGAGCTAGAAGAGGTCAAGCTACTGATCCTCACAGTATCGCCGAAAGGGTTCGATTTTTCTTATTTTCTATTATTATTTTTTTTAAAAATTTACTCGTTACTGGTTTTCAGTTACCGAGAAAATCGTTTTATATATAATTTTGAGTTAATAATTCTGAATTATTGAAATTAATGGGACAGTTACGAAGAGAAAGAATAGCGGAGAGAATGAAATCACTTCAAGAACTTGTCCCTAATGGCAATAAGGTAATTTTAATTATCATTTCATTCGTCCATAATCTGAATTTTGATGGTAAATATTTACATTTTATTTAATAAAATCACAAATATAAATAATGTGTTAATTATATGAATTATAAACTGATGTGTTTAAGTCTTGGAGTTTATAAAGTTGGACCACAATTTGGTACTAGTTTAGTAGGTTATCTAGAGCATTGGACTTTTGTACTATCAAATGATTAAACACTGATTAGTTATAATTAATTCGAAAATTAAAATATAGTAATAAACAAATATAGAATTATTAATAAGATTTTTATATTGTAATTAACAGACAGACAAAGCATCAATGCTCGATGAGATTATCGATTATGTCAAGTTCTTACAGCTCCAAGTCAAGGTGAATCTCTCCCTTAATATTTTTTTTATAAAAAAAGAGTTTTAAATTTATTTTTGTTATATTAATGGAAGGTTCTTTACAATAGTGTCGACATTACAATATGTTTTTTTGACATGGGCCTCTGCAACTTAAATTCCTTATGCTCCCTCTCATTTTTATCTTGTAATTATTTATCTTTTCGGTTTGGTAAAAGTTAAAACATATAATCACCAGAGATAAATGTACAATTGAGTTAAATAACTAATAACGAACCGAAAAACTTTTTATTTTTAAATTATGTTTGCAGGTTCTAAGCATGAGTAGACTCGGAGGTGCAGCTTCTCAAATCTCTGAGGTAAATTTAACTATCTTTCTTCTTTAACTATGTGTTAATTCACATCATCTTAGGAAAATTTGACATGATTTTGATGATTTACCATACAAGTTTGTGTGGTCAACTGCGTGAAATTATTTATATATATAATTTTTATCATAATACTAAGTAACTAGTCATTTTCAAAGTTAAAGGTTAGCAATATAGAATGAGATTTGAATAAGTAGAAATGGTTTTGGTTAAGGAAGAAGACAAATCAAAAGTAGTTTTTGTTTCAACTTTCTAATACAACTAAAAGTTTTCCAAAAAAGAGTCAAAAACAAAAAATAAAGCAAGGCACGCGTGCCCACTTTTTCCTCCTTGAAATAACAAAACCTTCAAAAAAATTTGACATATTAGGGTTTAGGTTCTTCTTTTCTTAGATATTTTGTCCTTCATTATAAAACTTTTTCACATTTTTAGGATGCTGGTGGGTCCCACGAAAACACCTCCTCCACCGGAGAAGATCAAACGGCGACGGCGAAGATGACGGAGCACCAAGTGGCAAAGCTAATGGAAGAAGACATGGGATCAGCCATGCAATATCTACAAGGCAAAGGTCTTTGTCTAATGCCAATCTCTTTAGCCACAACAATCTCTACTGCCACGTGTCCTTCTCGTAACCCTTTTGTTAAAGAGACTGGTGTTCCTTTGTCTCCTAACCTCTCCACTACCAACGGTAACGGTTCATCGTTGGTCACCGTTAAAGACGCTCCTTCCATTTCTAAGCCGTGATAACGGCCGTTTTTATTTTGGGTGGAAAGAAAAAAAGAAGTTGGGAAGACAAAGACAAGTGGGGTTGGTGGTTTATTTGGTCAAAAGTCTAGATAACAACAAATACGACACCGTATTTGCGTATACTTTGGTTTTCTGTCTTTTACCTACTACAAACCACCCAATGACACATTCATGTTTTCTCCTTTTATGTATTAACCTCATATGCAAATGTTTTTAAGTTTAAGTCTGTATGGACATTCTATCGTATAATCAGTCCGGTCTAAACAAACATCAATGACCATGATCATTTAATTAGGCCAAAGATAGTTCAAGGACATATTCATACTGTGATCGGACACACGTTTGAAAAACTAGTGGTAATATCTACGAATCCCACGGCAAGTTAAAAGTTTCCGCTATATACGATTGACAAATTTAGTTCATAGTTAATTTTCCAGACTCTTAAACCTCTAATAATAAGCAACGACTCAAACTTCTAAACTTTTAACAGTATTAGGACGTCCACGAGTTTTTGAAGTTAATTGGGTAAGAGAAACATTAGAAATAACACTCGGTCAAGTAATGAACATTATCAAGCAGGTCTAAGTTTCAATATCTATATAATTAAAAATTTGGAGGTTTCTTAATAATAATGATCACTACGCCATGCAGTCTTTGTACATATATACAATTTGCACACTAAATTGGTAAGATTTATTATATAACAACTAAGGTAGAGTCCAAACTCACTCACTTTTAATGTTGTTTTGGTAAGAGGTTTGAGTTTTGACTTGGAAGTTTAATAGAATATTTGAGGCCAAGCCATTAATGGGAAAAGAAATCACGGCGAAGTTTGGAAGTATTAGGCCTACAAAGGAAAAAAAATGTGTGGGACACAAACACAGTTTGTCTGAACGAGTGGGTGGCTACTAACTTCACATTACTCATTTTTGTATTTTCTTCTTGTTTTGTACATATTAGTTATACGATCCTAAGATTGTAACCATAGCTTCAACATTAAACTACTCGGCTTTTGTGAGGTTTAGATCCATTTACCCAATTGGACCTTAAATTATTGCATAATTTATAAAATCTTCATCCTACAATTTAACTGGTCAACGAGCCTAATTGCTCAACTACTTCACACCATAGCATTCTGTCAATCGAAACATATCATGTTCATATTAACATCTATTTCGCTGACAATTTGTTCATTTTAGTACCTATTATCTCCTGTTAAATTTTGTTGAGTAAGAGCAATCTATAGTTCTATAAGAGCAAATTTCACACACACAAAGAAAAGGAGCAAAAATTTTAAACTCTACGTGGTGAAACGAACAAAATATATAAGGGGTAAACCACACCAACTAATTTTAGAACATTGGTTCAGAACTTATGTTGACAAAGCTTCTCCAGACTCCTTCTTCCTTCTTCTCTCTATTCATATGATCACCTCCACCTAATAAATAGACAACATCAACATAGATTGGCCAAAGAATTCGACTTTTTGCCGGGCATTAAATCAGCAGCTGAAGACACTCTCATGAAGATTTTGCAGAATTAAGAGGTATACATATCTCTCTTGTTATGATTAATCCCATATGATTGATATGCAAAATTTATTCACTACTAGAGCAATGGCTTAGCTTTAGAAAATACAAACCAGTTTAGAAAATTTTTTTCCAAGAGAAATATATACTAGAGCAATGGCTTAACTTTAGGGACCTAGGGTAAAAGAGAATAGCAATGAAACATCTATGTTAAAAAGAAGAATCCATTGTTTCTCAATCCTATATAAGTCCAGTCAAATGGCAAATTCAATTATAACAAATAGCAATACAAGAAATAGTATATGCTAGCTACTCTATGCATGCCTTAAAACTATAGCCTAATCACCATATAAAACTGAGTTCTGGTTAGTGAGTTATGCAAAGAGTCCATGTAGTTAATTCTAGATCGCAGCATACAATTTAGATTATTCCTCATTTGCTAATATGTTTATGATGCAAGATGGAAGAAATGTCAATTAACGAGCTCACACACACATGCTGATTGATCCACCAACATGAACTAGAGAAGAAATCAAATAATACCTCGAAAAAACTCTTTATTCACAGACACTATGAAGGACGGCTGATGAAGCTGATCCATCTGCGATCACACAATTGATTAACCAACAAGTGACTTATACAATTTTTCGTTTCAAGTCAACAAGTCCACTGTGTATATCCACTAGCCACCATAAGATCTTAATTGCAAAATACATTAGTTAAAATGGGAGTAAACAGTGATAAACCACGATTTTCCAGCTAGAAATCTCTTTAAATTTGCAAGTTCATCTTTATGCTTACAGGATTCATACCAGATTGCTTCACTTCCAACCTTGAAGTATTATCCATTGATTTCATCCTCCTACAAAGGCAAGAAAACACAAAATCACGTTGTTTATCATTGCTTTATGAGGCTGATCATCTCTTACATTGCCCTTGTGGTGATATCAATCCAACAAACAGGGACTTGCTCGACTATAATGGACTCACTTGCACCAGAAAGATTGTACAAGAGACTAAGAGTACCTAAAACAGCAAAGCAAGAGATCAAACCAACAAAAAATAACATCAGTTGAGATACCATCAATTAGGCGACTAAAGATCAACCATTTCAGTAGAAAAAACAGCATTCTAAGCATTTATCTACCGAATAATAACGTCAATTCCAACCATTAGATCTATCATTTCAGTAACAGATCTAATCTCCCTAATGGTTTCAGTAGAAAAAAAGTGACAGTTTCAGCTAAACCTCCTTTGGCACCATATAAGAGTACTAAACCATGTTAGTAAAAAAAAAACAACATATTAAACTACCTTTGGCAGAAGATACTAAAAACAAAGTAGCAAAATCTACTTCCTAGCAAATTCCAATAGCAACATAGTAGAATTTTGGTAAGGAAAGAGATTATAGAAAGCATTAGGTATAGGGTTCATTAGATTGCAAAGAAATCAAGTTGGTAACCTTCTACCTACCACTGGAACACATTAATTGCATCAACCAATCATCTGTATAAACTTAAAACCAAAATGGAAACTATAAATCAGAGAACTTTTTAAGAACAAACAGCTTGGTAAATTTTCTACCTACCACCGGATCACATTAATTCAACGAAGGTGCACATGAAATACAACCAAACAACACAAATTCCATCATTGTGGCTTCTAATTATTGAACCTGAATTCCACATCTAGTTTCTGAAAACAAGGAAGATATAAGAAAAGAAAATAAACATAATCTGAGGTTCACTTGCATGTTGTTGTAAAGATCATCAAAGAATTTTGAACATGAAGAAACTTTGTAAGTAACAAAATTGAGATTAAGAAAAGAGACAATGAATAGTTAGAATGTGTGACCGGTTTGGGGTTCATGATCATCAAAAGTCGCGCTGATTAGAAGAGAAATCAAAGATATAGAGCACACTTAAACATATACTAATATTTTATAAACCCAAAAACAAAAATCTAAACTTTTCTTCACCAAACTGCTACAAAGAAAGCCTAATCATTTTTATGTGTATGAGTAAACAAGCACCCACTTCAAAACAACATAGACAAAACACACAAAGTAGTGATTCCATTATAAAAACACATTTGTCTTATCAACATCACAACAAGCCAAGTGCTGCAACAAAAGAGATGATTTAAGAAGGTAAAATATCTTAAAACAAATACTGTGAAGAAGAGAAGAAAGAGAAGAGAGAGAAGAAAGAAGAGGTGGGCAAACTGACAGAAAGAGAGGTAAGCACGCACACGCAAAGTTAGAGACAAATAACAGTGTCTGCATGTGCTCACTCTCTTCTGTCAGTTTTCTCTGTTGCATTTCTTCACTCACTTTTCTCTATCATTCTCTCCAACACATAAAAACCTGAAAGGTGAAAGGATTTAATTTACTTCCCCTTATCACAGATCCTTCTAAACCCTGATTAC
This sequence comes from Lepidium africanum, assembly GCA_900406405.1. Classification (NCBI taxonomy): domain Eukaryota; kingdom Viridiplantae; phylum Streptophyta; class Magnoliopsida; order Brassicales; family Brassicaceae; genus Lepidium; species Lepidium africanum. The sequence continues at coordinate 160,375 of OVAX01000032.1, forward strand.
TACTCGAGAACCCTCAAGAATTCTGAGTATTGCTTCTTTGCATAGACTGTAATGGCGAAACAATCTGTATATATATGTAGAGAGGGAGATAAAGGTAGATTGAAGCGAGATAGGGTTCAAAGATTGCGGAGATTGTGGTATTGTGTGGAGAGACATGATCTATTTTAACAAGATTTTTGACACGTGTCATTTAGAGAGTGGATGAAATAGCACACCTGGTGGGTCAAATATGTAACAAGTTAATTACTTTAACTTAAATAAAAGTAAAACTGGGTTGCAAAATGGTGGCGTGTGTGTAAACACAGCCGACAACAAAAATGTTAAGTGTGACGACTATATCCAATGAATTCAGACCTACTTTCCTTACTTTGAGTCAAAACATTCATTCCACAAGCAAAAGGGTTTGATGGGTTGTCCCAATAGAAAGTAAAATAATCAAAAGGGATTAGTGGAGGATATGGTTTTAATCTCTTACCAAATTATCATTTTTTTACTTTTTTATTTTTAATAATTTGGATCGACAAAACTTGATCGGTAACCTAAAATATACTTCTTCTGGTTTCATAAGTTGTTTAGAAGTTTTTTTTCAAAATATAAGTTGTTTTTCAAAACCAAAACAAAAAGTTAATTAAAAATTAAAACAAATTTAATTTAATTTCTTTTCAATTTTTTTTTCTTTTTAACCTCATTTTCTTTACATAATTAAATGCTGATATAAAATATTAATCTTTTTAAAAATTTATATATATATATATATAAATTTTCTTAATTTATGTGTTTTCAAACAAAACATAAAGTATATTCTAAAACCTTTTTTTAATCTATCAATAATAAAGGAAAATATCATACCCTGATACCGTAATTATTAGCTTGATTATTCTAATTACTTGACAGAGAAAAACTCGATATTATTGGAGCTGATTGGGATTGTTTTCGTTTTGTTGCTTTGAAAAACAAAAAATCTCCATATAAGATTTAAATTTAACTAATCATATTCAAATTTGTTCTTGATTCCAAAATATGATTGGTTTAATTTCAATCTCATATGCAGATTTTTTGCTTTTTAAAGCAAAAAAAGCGAAAGCAATTCCAATCAACTCCATTATCATTTTATTGGTAAATGACATTTGATTCTTTTTTAAGATAACTAGGTTGGTACCCGCACTACGCTGCAGTTTCTTTAGAATTCTTTTGCAAAACAGATGTGAACTATGTCCAGATTCTTAAGAACAAAGAATGTGTAGATAAGTTTGTTTTGATATTCATGCAGATTGCTCTACAGCCATGCTTCTTTTACCTTCCTTTTTTTGTGAATGATGACATGTTGTATATTCTCATGTCAAAATTTTAGCTCCTAAGGCTTATAATTTTTATGGAGAAGCTCATGAAGATTCTCTTATGAAGTTTTTAGAACTATTGCCAAAGTGCTTACTTTTTTACATATGCTGTTTTTAGAATAATGTCAATTATTCTTTTACATCCTCGAAGCCACCTTCAAGATATGATGTAAGTGGAAAGTCCATTTTTAGCCTATGATCAGTCATTATATTGTCATGTAATATTCAGGCATCATAAGCCTTACAAAAATCATCATGTTTTTAAAACCCAAGCTATGAATCTATTGTATTACCTTAAATTCAATGTCTTATCTTTATTGAAGAGCTCCAGTCCCAATCTATGTCCGCAGGAATCAACGTAGAGCATAGAAGATGAATATTGGATGATGAACTTGATTTTAGAAAGACTACATGGAATAGTAAAATGAAATGTACCTTAGAATAACTTTCATTCCTTATCTTTTGTTGTTGTTCCCTTACTTTTATTTCATACCTATATATAGAATTATCCCAAATTATTAACAAGAAAACACCAAGGTGGGACTTGATGATAGCAGCAGAAGAAGTAGAGAGCTTGTTCCATGAATGTTGCTTATAGTAATGCCTGAAGAAGCTGGAAAATACGAGCCTTTTTTTCATCTGAGCCCTTTTTTCTGTACAGAAAATACGTATATCTGATGGTATATGGAATAAATCTATAGTTCTCCACCTTGTTTACCTTTTGCCCTACATCAAGAATTCTTTTTTGTATTATTCAATCATCAAGTTGTTATCTTACGTTGGCTTTTGCTTCTAATGCATAAAGAGATTTAAAGTTTTTATCTCTCTTGAATGATTACTCCCACTTCAGCTAATAACCTTGTCGTAATAGTTGTACAAAAAGGAAACTATGTCAATTCTAAAACGAAAAAGATGCTTATATACATGTCTACACATATACGTACATGATTTTGCAACATAGTATGGTTGGTCACGATCATTTCATGATCAAGCTCGCTATCGAAAAGCCCATCTGAACCCATCACGATCACGTCCCTCTTCTTCATTGCCATTATGCTAAACTGCTTGAATTATAAAGTACAAGTACGATCACAAGCATTCTTACGTCTATTCCTAGACACATGAGGACTTCCAGCCAAGTAAACATGACATGGCTTTCACAAAAATTGAGTTCATTTACAGTTAATGTAACAAAAACCATACCTTCTGTAGATAATGTGGTTTTATATTAACTTATGGGTGGCTTCCGTTTCCATAACTGTTTAAATTTATTGCGACAATTTATCTCACTACAACTAAGGTGTGAAAAAGACAGTAAAGAGCTTAAGTAGAAACTTACATAATAAGTTCAAAGACACAAACAGAAAGGAGAATGACAGACCTCAAACCTGGATCTTTGACAGAAGGCTGTGATACCAAACCTTTGGATTATCTTTAGTCATTGACGAGAGACAGAATAAATAGAGAAGGAAGAAGCTGAAACGGAAAACCAAAATTAAATTGAAAACCGAAAGAAAGAAGCCCAAGCGATGGTGATACTCATCGTCCCTTAACTTAACCTAATTTTTGATGACATGTACTACTGAAGTTATTTGATTGGTTTTTACATAAAGAAAATGAACTGAAGTGTCTTCTTAAGAGAGCTCCAAAATGTTGATGTGTCAAGCTATGGAGAAACATAGTCTCCTTATATATATATATAATACTACCAATTAAATCCAATACTTGCATGCTTAATTCTCATCCATATTATTAATCATCTTTGGTCTAAGTGTACTTTCAGATTTCCAACAGTTTATCGTTCATTCATTTACTTGATTGGTAACTTCTCAAGGATCAGGAGATGAAGAAAGAAAGAACAATCACTTGCTAAATAACATAAATAACTGAATGTAAATGTTCGTAAGATGACAGAATAAAGTTTGGTTTTATTTAGGATTGATGAAAATATTAAGTACTATTTGCATTGATCGATTTACCATTTCGGGTCAAAAAAGGATTATCTTAGAGTAGATATGTGAAGTGTTGTTTTTTTCTTAATTGGGGTTACGCATCTAATTTCCCTCTTTGGACAGTAATCATGATGAGACTTTTTTTGTTGGATCAATGTTAGTACATTTCTTCATCTTAATAAATTAATTACGTCAGACAGATTGGAGCTAGTGAAAAGTGAAAACACTTCCACTAACTAACTCAAAAGAATATTTTATTCTGAAATCAAGGATTAGTACATTGTACATAGTACACCTCCACTAATTACCATGAGTTTTCAAACTTATCTAATCTTTGTCTTCGTCCTTATCAGGTTTAGATTTCCATTCTGACATTTTTTAAGTCGAGGATATTAGGAATGCTTCCATAACCATTATGCGACGGGAGAAACTTTTTTCACTGGAATACATTCTTGAAATATAAAAACTAGTGAAAAATATAAATATATATATAGTTCAAATCATAACAAAAGAATTTTTTTAGAAACAAGCTCTAGAAAAGACTAAACTATAATCTAAAAGACAAGAATCTAAAAATTTACTATCACGAATCCGAAAATCAAAATCAATGCCAGACAACATAATCTTATAGCTGATTATGAATTCTCCTATGATGAATGAAAATACCTCACTACTGAAGATCAGACTTTAATATCAACCTCACATATTTTCCTGAAATAACAAAATTGAAGTCCAAAACATAGCTGAGTCTTTGATGCCTTATCAAGAATAGGAGAAGTTCAAACTTCAGAAAAAGGAAATAAGAAACAAAATAAGGCAAAAAAAATGAGTGATGTGATGGGAAAGAAGGAAAACTAGAAAAGGACATATGGAGAGTTGAAAAACCCAAAAAAACTCAAAAGCTAATCCCTTATTTGTATTATAGTTTTAGAGTGGACAGTTACCTACATCTCATTTGTCCACGTTTTATTTCCCTTTTCTTCCTTCTTTCACAATCAACTGTTTCTACCACTTCTGTTTCTCATTATGACATGTTGTTTTGTACAGTGCCACTATTTGTTCAATGGACCCAAAATCAATCATATACCCGACGAGCAAGAACCCTGACCCGGTTTGATTTTTCTTAAACTGTATCTCTTTTTCCCAAAACCGGTAATAACCAGTTCTGTCTCACAAGTAAGTTATTAAGTGAGTGACTCGGTTTAAGTGGTACATTCGGAAACTTCACTGAATCCTTAACATAAGTTGTTATTAAGTGAGTGATTCGATTTTATGTTGTGGCCTTATTGCTTATTGGTGATGTGATTCTTAATCGAAACCTGGACAATAATGAAAATTCTGAGATTACCTTAACTTTGTTCTGCAAGTAGTCTTTAGCCTAATGGCAGGTGGTAAGTCCACTAAAAACAGACACATTTGCACGAGTCTCGTTATTTGCATTATATAGAAACTTGGTTAATAGGCTGGATAGTATTTGACAACGAAAAAAATAAAAAAAACCTTAACTTTGCTCATTCTAGCCCAGTATAGGCCCAAATATGAATGTGTCCCAATATATAGGCCTAAATATGGATATGTCAACAGTCAACAAATCTTCAAGAGGCCTAGTCACCACTCTCTTAAGTCCATCGATTTGGATTGGCCTTTTCTTTTAACTTATTTTTTCCCCTTCGAAACAATCACAATGTTACACATTTCTATTATTAAAAAACAAAAACTTTTTAGAATTTGATTATTGATACAGAAGAAAGTAAGATATGATCAAATCGTATCAATATGCTTTATAGTTGTATTTGACAACCCATTTTAAATTAATATTTGTAAGTATTATAACCTTTTTGGATTCATCATAGATTATTCTTGTTTTTAGTGAATTGCTATCACTAAATTTCGCCCAAAACAAACGTTATCATTAAAATAAATCATATCAGTAGCAAGTTTGTGACGTAGTTTTGTTAGTTCCACTAACTCATTCCACATGCACATGTTTAACAGTCCAACCAATGTAATTATGATTATATAATTAAAGAGATTCGACCACTAATCAACTACATAATATCTTTTTTTCTTTAATGAGATCTTCGAAAAAGATATTTGTTGAATCTTAAATAAATTGGCAAGTTGTGAATGAGTTACACACCAAAGTTCATGACAGAGCGGAGATCATTTGTATTTTTTTTAATCTCTATTACAAGATCTGATCTAACTCTTAGTCTTTGTTTTCTAACTTTACTCTTTACCAACATGTAACTTAGACTGTGCCAATTAGCCAATACAATTTATTAACAGATCAACATGTGATCACATAAGGTTAATAACAATAGCACTTTGTAATCACCATCAACTTTTATTCTATCTACCATTTGTTCCATCTAAATTTACTCATTCTCCACTTATTACAACTTTTGTTCTGCACCCATCGATTTCATTTGTTCAATTGTCACAATCTGAGATCTATGGATGGTTTTGATTCCCTAAAAGAATGGATAAGAAACCACATGGGATCGAAAACGTTTCAATGGTTCTCACACGTCGTCATAGCTTTTCCAAATTTGTGGACACAACCAAAACCAATATCTTGGTGATCTTGGAATCATCATCATTACATAACTAAAACACATAAGAAAATGTCTAAGGTCATGTGGTTAAATCCATTTATACTATTTTTTCACTAGAATTCGACTAAAATTTGAGTTTTATGGATGAGTTTTAACTATATATTTGGGTTTATCGTTCTATCAAATAAAAAACAAAGCATAACTCATGTGGATGCATGTATATACCAATGGATCATATCTCATTCTATTTTACTTTGTTAATTTTCCATTAAAATGGATAACAAATGTCATTTGATTTGCTAACCTAAAACCAAAAGAACTCTAGCTTTTCTCAGACACCAGAGTTCGATTTTCGCAAAGGAAAGGAAAAAGAAAAATTTTAGAATATAGATTTTGGTTATAAATCGGATCTTATAGATCCAATTATAAGAGTAAAGTTACAAAAATATAAAAATTATGGGTTGGTTTGCATGTCCGATAAAAATCACATGTTGGATGTGAGTAAAACATTCTATTATGTAACGTACATAGATAATATATATTACATCCATATCTCAATCACGTAACTTCCACTTTTGCTTTGTTGCCCATCTTATCTTCTTTTCTTTACTTTTCATATACATCTGAATCCATTTTCTTTTCACACTCCACTAATTTCAACACTTATCACATAATCATTTTCTGCGGATAAAAGTAATCTTATCACTAATCATACAAGCGTCACTATCACTTTTGAGCAAAATATTTTTGGTATGACTTGGTTCAGTGGTTAAATATCCGTAAATCCATCAAAATTCGATTTCAAATAGGCATCTCTCATTCCACATAGTAGAATTTAGAGTTTATGATATGTACGAGATCTTGTCAATTTCGATGATTTACATACAAAATGTTGTCAATCATTGAGAGTTCAATAAAGTTAGAAAAATAAAAGAGAATTAACGGTTATATATATATATCAATACACATCAATAATTATAATATTCACATGAATCCGAAAGAGTGAATATGAATCACCAGGATCCACTAGCAAAAGTTGGACCTACAAGACATAGGGATACAAAAAATTATATCATAATCGTACCAATGTAAGAGACGTGTAAAAGAAAAGTATAAGAGAATGCAGAAATAATTGACTATTGAACATTCTTCTTTAAAAGTCTTCATAATTATCATTTATTGATTGATTCCATCATCTTTAAACAACACTCTGCGTCGTGACGCAACATATCGACCACAAACTCAATACATGTTAATTCTTAATAGAGACTTTTCTCCACTGTTTCAAACGATACCTCACATTAAGAATCACGAATCGAAACTAGAATCCAACAGACAATATATATTACACAACAATTGTAGAAAAGACACACAGGAGTTAAGACTCAAGCAGGTGTTGAAGTCCAGAAAATGTCTTTAAGAGCTGGTCTAAGTGAAGTACTGCAAAAGTTATTGTACTCAAGAGTATCTCCATGATCTTTCTTCACTTCCACAACGACGAAAGAAGGTGCCAATGCAAATATCTCTGCTTCCACAGCTAATTTCCCTTTACGGCCATTTTGTTTTCCTTCAATCCTTACTCTACTTTCACTCTTCCTTACATCAAACTTATTACCAACTCGAGCTGCTTCTTCTAAACTCGAAATCACACTACTTGCAGGACGAGAAGTAGCAAATCTCATTTCTCTTTTCTCTTCTTTCTTCTTCTCTTCAAACAACGGTGACAAATCAAACCCTTCTGATAACGCTATTATATGAAACGCGTTTAGCGTTTCAGTCTCTTCTTTCGACTTATGCACTGAGACATCAAGTTGTTCTTCAGTAGTGACGACGATTGGTTCGTTTCTTGACTTAGTTGGTGACTTTTTGAACCACGACGAATCCATAACTTTCTCAATAGTGATTCGAGTACTCGGATTCGGATCAAGTAGCTTAGTCACAAGCCGTCTTGCATCAGAAGAAAGCCAACCAGGACACTTGAAATCTCCTCTGTAAATCTTCCTATACATATTCACAAGATTATCATCCTGAAATGGCAAATAACCGGCAAGTAACACAAAGAGTATAACACCACAAGACCAAATATCAGCTTTAGCTCCATCATAACCTTTCTTCAATATAACCTCTGGAGCAACATAAGCAGGAGTTCCACAAGTTGTATGTAAAAGCCCATCTTGTTTCAAATGCTCAGTAAAAGCAGAAAGACCAAAATCAGTCACCTTCAAATTCCCTTCTTCATCTAACAACAGATTCTCCGGCTTCAAATCTCTATGATAAACTCCACGACTATGACAGAAATCAACAGCTGAAATCAATTGCTGAAAATACACACGAGCTACATCTTCTCTTAGTCTTCCTTTAGATACCTTAGCGAATAATTCACCTCCTCTTACAAGCTCCATAGCGAAATAGATCTTGGATTTACTCGCCATAACTTCATGAAGCTCAACAATGTTTGGATGTTTCACCATCCTCATCACTGAAATCTCTCGCTTAATTTGATCCACCATCCCAACTTTCACCACTTTTTCCTTCCCAACAACCTTCATCGCTACACTTTTCCCAGTTTGTACGTTACGAGCATGGTACACCTTCGCGAATGTTCCATGACCTAGAAGACGACCTAGCTCGTAACGACCGTGTAAAAGCCCCGTACTACTACCACCACTATCAGATCCATTCTCCACCATTTTCACCGGTTTTTCTCCGACCATAACTTAACACAACAACGATTCGAAACTTTTGAAAAAAAACAGAAAAAGAAGGTTTACAGTGTTTGCTCTTCGGAAAATTCGAGAGTTGAGATTAGATCACCCGTCTTCGACGTGTTTCCGGTGGCAATTTCTGCCGCCGACAGATCGGTTAAACCGATCACACAATTTAGTCTTCAACGGCGAAACTCCGACCATCTTTCTGCATTCCCTTCAAAGGATTTTGAATCTCCGTTATTCACCTCAAAAGTTCAGAAAGAGAGAATTTATTAAAACAAAATACAAATTTTGAGTATCAAAACGAAACTCCTTTTGCAAAATCTAATTTTTCTTTTTCCGTCGGATAAGAGGTAGAAAAGAGTAGTGATTTATATAGATCTTAACGCCTTTAAATTACATAAATACCCTTATTAGAGACTGATAGTTACACCGTTTAACCTCCATTCACTGACTGACAGCTGTCGCGAGAAGTCTCTGTACCGGTTTCGGGTTTCTCAATTATTGTATAGTGATGATGACACGTGTCCTTAAATGACCGGATAACTTATTAAATTACTTTTATACCCCTTAGTCTTTCTAGGAAAGTTATTAACTCTACGGGATACTTACCATAATGCTTATGATAATTGAGGGAAATAAATCATAATTATATTCAATGAATATGCTTTCTGTATCTACAAAAATGAACATTTTTTGTATAACAATTATAATTTGGTATCTTAATGTGGGACCTTATAAGTTTTTGGTCGACATTTTTATAAGAAAAATAATGGTATCTTAATGTAGGACCTGATATTTTTCCAATTAGATTCCTTCCTTTTTTTTTATATAATGTTTTCATTTGTTGTGGTCCTTGTGTGGACCATTACGAGTTGATTCTAGGGTTTACCAATTCATATCTTTTGTCTTTTGTACACGAAATTGATTGTAGATAATATTTGACGTTTTTTAACTTTTACTTCGGGGCTAGTTTTGTAAGAACACCATTAACGGTATATTCTTAAGAATTTCTTAGAATTAAATACAATTAAAAAATTAAAAATATCTAAGAAATTAAGGTGGTTGATTTCTTAATTAAGAAATCGTTTCTCACTTAAGAAATCGTTTCTCACTTAAGAAATGAAGAAAAAAAAAAAAAGACGGAAGGCTTCTTCAAGCCGAAAA
>OVAX01000033.1:0-96132 GCA_900406405.1 Lepidium africanum
AATTGTTGATAGTGAAATCTATATTAACTTAAAGGTTTTGAAGGTACATAAGATTATGACTTAGGTCTTATTGAAAATGATAGATAGTTAATTCTAGGATGATAGTTAATGTAACACCTACATATGGTTCTTTTTTTCATTCACTACAAGAAAAATGTGTATTAATAGCACTTGCAGATAGCGTTTTGGTTGGTTATGCTATCTTTAATTAAACTGGATATTTAAGATAGCATTTTGTAATTTTGAAATATTATTGTTTCAAGCGCGCGTAAAAGATATGTTTACCCGCCAATTATTACGCTTGGCACTTGGTTTTTAATAGCATATACATAAAAAAAAAACACTATCAAAAATTAAAAATAGAGATTTAAATTTTTAGTTCCCCACGTGTCCTCCTAAAATAGATTAAGGAAAAATATTTTCTCTAAGGCAAAAAACAGGTGAGAGTCGACGGAATACTCAGAGCTTAGAGTCATCCTTGCATGTCAGGTTCCTGTCCAAATTTTCACTCTCAAGTTCTCATTCTTCCTTTCCACTTTCGAATTCTCAATATTTCCTGTCAAAATCTCTCAATCACTTTTCAGATCTAAATAGCTAATCTTACGGTGAACTTGGGCGAAGGAATTATTGTTCTTAGTTTTTGTGGAGTCTCGTCAATTGCAGAAGAACGACAGTTGGGTAATTGTTAATTGATTTGAATAATTAATCAATTTTTTGTTATTAGTCATTGATTTCAACTTGAAATTGATAGTGTTGTTCGTTTTCTTTTAGTTCAATTTGAAGTCATCGATTTTAAGGTTTGAAGTGAGGGCAAGGTATGTTTAATAAAATGGGGTTCCGTTTCAATTTGAGTTTCAGAAATTATAATTGATTTGAGACTAAGCTTTTATTAGTTTATCGATTCATGGTTGCTATGGTGATTTGTTTCAAAGTATAAAGGATGTATATTGATTCTGCAGGGTGCTTTTGGTTTCAGAGCTTGATTTGTGTACAAGAGAGGTGAGACCAAAGCTCAGTCGCTCTTTTCATGTTCTCTTCTTGTTTTGGTTGTTATGGTTTACTTTTGGTCTCAATTCTACATAATTCTCTGCCTGATATACTTGTCTGTTATTATTCGATATGTATGTTTAATTGGTCGTGGAGCTTTGGTGTTGTTTTAACATGGACAAGTCTTGGGTTTGGCATCCAAGGTATGGATTTGTTTGTTATCTACATTGGTTTGTTGAGCACAATTTTGTATTAGTTTATGATCGAAAATTAGAATGTTTTTAAATCACATGGCTAGTCATGAGTATCACAGAGGGGTATCTACATTTGTGCAAGCATCGTCACTGAGATTTGGTAATCCAACTGAGATGTTATATCCTTGTGTTGATTGCTGCAATCTATGCCATCAGCCGGTATATACAATGGAGGATCACCTAGTGATTAGGGGTATTGATCAGAAGTACAAGAGGGATGCGTGTTGGAGTATGCATGGCGATGTAAAGAGTGGCAAGCCAAGTGATGATTCGAGATATGACTTTGAAACTTATGATCTTATTAGAACAACCTTCTGTGATGATAAGGTAAATACAGAGCCACATAAGGAACATAAGGCATATGGGGTTGATAGCATAGAGGAATATGAGTTTAATAAGGAACTAGAAGATAATGAAACTCCTTTATACTCCAGCTATTCCAACTACACGAAGGTTTCTGCGATTATGGAACTTTACCGAATCAAAGTGAAGAGTGGAATGTCGGAAAGCTACTTTTATCAGTTGCTAACGTTAGTTCATGACATGCTTCCCACAGTTAATGTGCTCCCCAGATCAACCGATGAGATGAAGAGTTTCTTGAAATTGTTTGGATTTGGCTACAACATGATACATGCTTGCAAGAATGACTGTATCTTACACCAGAAGCAATACAAAGATTTGGAAATCTGCCCAAGGTGTAATGCTTCTAAATGGGAAATGGATAAGCATAGTGGTGAGGAAAAGAAGGGGATTCCAGCTAAGGTGTTACGTTATTTTCCAGTCAAAGACAGATTCAGGTGTATGTTTAGATAAAAAAAGATAGTGGAAGAGGTGCGTTGGCATATCAATGGTGGTAGTACATATGGAACAATGCGGTATTCGGTGGATTCAATAACTTGGGCCAATGTGAATCATAAATGGCCTGAGTTTTCAGCAGAACCAAGAAACCTGAAATTAGGTCTGTCTACGGATGGGATGAATCCTTTCTCTATTCAAAATACCAAATACAACACATGGTCAGTGTTATTGGTTAACTATAAAATGCATCCAACCAAATGTATGAAGGCAGAGAACATTATGTTGACACTCTTGATCCCTGGTCCAACTGCACCAGGCAACAACATCGATGTCTACCTCGCACCATTGATAGATGATTTACTGGATTTCTGGACTGAAGGTATTATGGTGTATGACTCTTTTATGAAGGAGCACTTTTCACTTAAAGCAATTTTGTTGTGGAGTATTAGTGACTATCCAAGATTAGGTACATTGGTTGGGTGTAAGGTCAAAGGCAAACAAGCATGTAATGTGTGTGGAAAAGATACACCCTTCAGATGGTTGAAGTTCAGTCGAAAGCATGTGTATCTAAGCAACAGAAGAAGGCTCAGACCTGATCATCCTTATAGAAGGAAAAATAAGTGGTTTGACAACATTGTGGAAGATGGTAAAGAAAGTAGGATTCAAAGTGAAGCAGAAATATTTGAGGCACTTAAAGACTTCAAAATGATTTTGGGAAGCTTTTACCGTAGAAAAAAAAATGAGAAAAGGAAACCTTTGTGTGATGATGAGGTTATTTCAGAAGATGTGTACGAGGAGGATGATGATAACTGGAGATGGAGGAAAAGGTTCATTCTATTTGATTTGCCATATTGAAAGGTAATGACTTTGTAAATAAAAGTCACTTAAAGTACCATCATTAGTTATATTTTCATTTCATTATTAACTAAGTTTTCAACTTGTGTGTGTTGTTAGGATATGGCCGTTCGACACAATATAGATGTCATGCATGTGGAGACAAACGTGTCTGATGTTGTCTTGGCTATGATGATGCAATGTGAAAAGTCAAAAGATGGTGTCAAAGCACATAAAGACTTGGAAGACATGGGGATTCGAGAGAAGTTACACGTTGAGGAGGGAGAGAAGAAAACTTATCTACCTCATGCTGCGTATTGGCTGACAAAATATGAAAAGAAGGTATTCTGCAAAAGATTAAGTTCATATAGAGGGCCTGATGGGTATTGTGTAAACATTGCAAACTATGTTTCTTTGGATCCACCAATGATTTATGGACTGAACTCTCACGACCATCATGTCTTTTTTCAGAACCTGCTACCGGTTGCCCTACGAGGATTGCTACATGATGGACCCAGAGTTGCTGTTCCTAGAATATGCATCTTCTTTAATAGATTATGTCAGCGTGTTATTGATCCTCACAAAATGATCACTTTAGAGGCTGAGTACGTAGAGACAGTATGCCAACTAGAGAGATATTTTCCTCTGTCCCTTCTCGATATAATGTTCCACCTTCCGATCCATTTAGCAGAAGAGGCAAAACTGAGTGGACCTGTTCACTTCAGATGGATGTATCCATTTGAAAGGTAATTAAAGTTTTTCTTTACATTTTGTATTGTCTATGTTGTGTTTTGTAACTGAGTATATGATTGCTCTATAGGTACATGAAAACACTAAAATCATATGTGAAGAACTATGCAAGGCCTGAAGCATGTATTGCAGAAGGATATTTGGCTGGTGAATGTATATGATTCTGCTTAGAGTTTCTACGTAATTCTGTACCGGTTCAAGAACAAGTAAACCGTAATGAAGATGTACAGACAAGTGAGTACATTCTTGAAGTTTGTCCATTGCAGAAGGGTCCTCAAATTACTCTTACATATAAAGAGCGAGACATAGCTCATCTATATGTTCTAATGAATATGAAAGTGATGGCTCAATATGTGGAGTAAGTGCAGCTTAAAACTTATACTTCTCAATCATTTTATATATGATTATTTACATAACTAACATAATCTTTTGTATAACAGTATGCACTTGGAAGAATTACAAACAACTGATGTTAAATGTGCAAGAAATGAAACTCTACTTTGGAAACTTCATGGTGAGAGGTTCTCGCAGTGGATAAAAGAAAAGGTACACTTGTTTTTCAGTTATGTAGAGTTTCTACTATCTGTTGAGTCACACTCATCATCACTTAATTTCATTTTCTTTTCTCTTGTGTCATCAGTTCTATGATAATTCAAAAGATCATTCAGAAGTACTTAAATGAGTGGCATATGGACAAAGACATATAGCTAAGACGTATAAGGGTTATGTTATCAATGGGCATCGATTTCAGATTGAAGACGTAACGCGTAAGACTCAGATTAGTGGTGTAACTTATGAAGCATTTAGCATGTGCAGATCTAGTCCCAAAGACACTAGACATTTGGCGGATATTGTTGTTTACTATGGAGTTATCCAGCAAATAATCATGTTGGATTATCATATGTTCCAGATAACACTATTCAGGTGTAAGTGAGCCACCAAAGGCAATGGTATCAAAGAAGAGGAAGGTTTTACCCTTGTGAACCATAACGTAAACCAATCAGCATATCTCAAGGATCCTTATATTTTGGCATCGCAAAAGAAACAAGACTTCTATTCTACAGATGAGTCTTCACAGTGGTCCGTAGTTATGAGGGCACCACCAAGGGGTTATCACGAGTTAGAGATAGAAGAGGAATTTGTTGCACCTTTATTAGTTCCTGAAAATGATGATCTGGGGAACCAGTCATCTGATGATGAAATTTTCTATGTTAGTGATGATTATGAAGGGGTCTTAATTATGGATTGATAGGGCTTATGTTGGTTACAATCAGAAATTGATGGTTTGATCATCTATTTTGAATATTTTGATAAGTTAGTTATATTTCAGGTGTACCAAAATGAAGAAGAAAATACTGAGAATCACAAGACGTAGTCAACGTCAACAAGGCATTGCACCAGCCGCGATTGACATGAGCATAAGATGCAATAAGCCTGTCATTGTGACTCAGACACAAGTAACTCCGGAAGTGGCTGAAGAGGCAGGTGAGCAAGCAGATGTCTCTAACCACATTGAAGAAGAGGACCACTTGAATCAACTTGATGAAGAGAACACACAACCCAATGTAGAGGAAAGACAGAAGTTGATAGCTCTCAGCCTTCGAATGAGGATACTATGCCACCATAAACTGAAAATGAAGAACATAATGCTAAGAAGAGGAAAACAAGAGGGCCAACAAAGATGCATGGAGTTGCTAAACATATTGATGAAAAGGTTGATGTTGAATTCACATCGCTTGGTGTGCCTGTAGGTAAAGGATCAATCACATTGTCATCCTTCCTTGGTCCTCTCGTGAGGGAATATGTACTTGTATTGCTTAATGATTGGAGGCACCTGGATGAGCCAACAAAAGAAAGAATGTGGGATGAAATTCAAGTATTCTCAGTAAATAATGTTTATTCCAACTGTATTATATATAGTGTACTAACATATAATTTAAAATGTGTAGGCAAGGTTCAATATTGCAGAATAATGGAAAAAAGATGCGGTTTTTTATGCAGATTGGTACTTTGTGGCATGCGTCTAAGTCTAGGCTTTTTGCTCAAGTCAGGAAAACTAGTAGGGGTGAAATACCTACGCTGAAACCAAGTAACATTTAATCTCTGACAGCTTGGAAGAATTGGGTGAAGAATAAGACTGTGTAGTCCTCAAAAGCCAGTATTACCAAAAGCATCATCCCCTGGGGTAATTATTTTTAACATACACTGCAATAATCTATGATTTGCTTTGTTAGATTTGGACTTTTGATAAGTTATGTGTGGTATGATATGCTTGCATTTTAGCCCATTCTAGGCTCATTAATCACCCAAGTTGCATTCATAATCTTTGCATTTGTCTCATATTAGAGTCATTTAGGTCTGCATTGCATGTTTTGCGTTGTATTTGCCTTGGAGTGGTTACAGGAACAGTTTGGAGCATTCTCGGATCAAAAGAGGCTTGGATCGAAGGAAGGAAAGCTGACTCGCTATCACTGCTCGCCTACTACTGTGAGTGAAGCAGCATTCACAACCTGGGAAGATGACTCGGTGCTACTACTCGCTGGTCTGGGCAAGCTACACCTGAAAAATTTCCCAACTTTACCAGCCCAAGACGACTCGCTGGCTTGACTCGGATGGTGAGGCGAATTTGACCAATTTAGAATCCAAAAATGCACTACTCTCCTGGACTACTCGCATGCACCTCTGAGTCAGCTGTTTCTTTGACTTTTTATTTTCCGTTTTGACCAACTTAGGCCAGATGTAAGGGGGCTATAAATACCCTTTTGGCCCCCAAAAACCCTATTCTCGTTTTTCCTCTTTTTGGCTAAGATCAAACAGACACTTTTCCGTCTTTCTCTAGTTTTCTTTACTTCTTTTGTGTAAGACTTTGATTTATGTTTGCTTTTGCTTAATTAATCAGAGTTTGTTTAGTTTCATTGCTGCTCTTACTTATGTCTTCATCTTTTATTATTGGGTTTGTGTTTACTTCCATGATTAATGAGTAGATTTCCTTAGGGTTAGTGAGGAGATAAGTTAGATCTAGGTGGAATCATGGTAATCTCTCCTATTTAGGTTAGTAATGCTTAGATTCTGGTAGATTAGATGATCTTACCTGTTTCAATCTGATCAATTGGAACTTGAACTCAATGCAATAAACACCCACCAAGTGTTTGATAAAATGCCAAGTTCAGTTCTAGTATGGGATTTGCTGCTCCTTGAACAGAGATTGTTATTTGGAGCAGTAGATTTGCTTATCTCAGCTTTTGCTTAATGCCAATCTGATTTTGATCACCAAGAGATTTGGTTTTGGTCAATCTCAGATTGAGGTTTCATAATCCATAAGAATGGTTTGATTACTTGATTGTTAGTTGTTGTAGCTTAGAATCATCCTGTTAGGTTGCTGGATAGGAGTAGAGAACCATAACCCATCGAAATCAATTACCCTCATCTCCTCATGAACCCTTATTTAGCTTATGTTGCTCTAGTTCATCTTGCTCTGTTTTTGCATCAATTCTCTGTTTCACATTGCTCTGTTTTTAGTTTTCTCTGTTTCGATTTAGTTTTGTTTGCATTCCCATTTAGTTCTGAATCAATCTTGTTAGATAATGGCTTGAACTAGTGTCTGATTGCATTACCTATTGCTAGGCAAGATCCAGTTGGTTCGATACCTCAAGTACTATGAGGATTTGGTAATTCAGTGGGTTAAAAGCCTGTTACCATGGTATGTTACATTTGGTGTGTTTGGTATGTGGTGGAATTTGGTGAGGTGTGTTAGATTTATTATGAGTTGTTTAGAATTTATGTATGATAGAGTGCCAGTTGTAGCTTGAACAACCGCAAATCGAGTGGTTAGAGTAAATGTAAGCTGTTATATGTGAATAACTCTAGGGAAATTGTTGCAGAAGGTAAGCTCCTATCTAATAATCCAGAAGATGTAGTGCATTTCGTTCCTTTGGGTCCAAATGCAAGCAAGATATTGGTGGAAGTTAGGCATGTGCATTCGGGTATCCATTTGGGTCCGGGTCTTTCGGGTATGAAACTTTTATACCCGTTTAGGAACCGCATACATTTCGGTTCGGGTTCGGTTCGTATCTACTCGGTTCCGGGTCGGTTCGGGTCCATATTTTCTATACCCATTTAGGAACCAAATACAATTCGATTCGGTTCCGGTACCGGTTCTTATTCGGGTCGGGTATAGATATTAGACAAATTTATATGATTCCACTATATATTTGAATATTTTATACCCAAAATATAATTATTTACATGAAAAATACCCGAATACACGAAAAAATATCGTAAATATTTTTGAAAAATTACCCTAAATTCTCATATATGTTTACATGTTTTCGGGTCAATCGGGTACCCATTCGGGTATCGGTTTGGTACCGGGTATTACCTGATACCCGCGGGTATAGATGAAGAGGACCCAATAGGTATTTTCTTCGGTTTCGGGTACTACTCGATACCCATTATTTTGGATCAGTTTCGGTTCGGTTTTTCGGTTCCGGGTATTTTGCCAAGGCCTAGTGGAAGTTGTGAAGGTTGGAACTGCTAGTATGTGGAGACCAAATTCAGAGGTGGAAGTCGTTTCTGATGCAATGGGATCAACAGTGGCATGACCTAATGATAAACTTATATTTATGTGATTGTGTTGAAGTTTCTTTAGTATTTGAGTGTTGATTTTAAATTTGAAGTGTATCCCTGACTTAAATTTGGTGAGGTATGTTAACTCTTTAAAATCATGTAATATATGTATTTGCTATCAGACCAAAACAATATGATTTATCTGAATGAGTATGTGTTTTAAGACAGAAGATACATAAGTTTTATATATTTTATTATTAGAAATATGATATTGAAATTTAAGATATATTACATTGATTTAACATTTTTAGTTTCGAATAAATTTAATAAATTCGTATAAATTCGAATAAATTTAATAAATTCGTATAAATTCGAATAAATTTGTTATAACAATATTATTTTCTGTATTAATAAATTTAAAATAGTGTAATTCATAGAAATTGGAAGGTAAAAGTTTAGGGTTTAGGGATTAAAGTTTGTACTTTAGGGTTTAGGGTTTAGGGTATACTCTATAAACATTATATTTGTAACTATAATATTATTAAAATAAACTTTCAATAATCTTACATACATTCTAATATTTTATCTAATAATACATTTTAAAATAGTGTAATTCATAAAAATTGAAAGTTAAAGGTTTAGGGTATAGGGATAGAGGTCTGGGCTTTAGGGTTTAAGGTTTAGATATTTGTAATTATAATGTTATTAAAATAAAATTTCAATAATCTTTTATACATTTTAATATTTATCTAATATCTAGATGATGACTTGTGCTATGCACGGGATAAGTAATATTTATTTATTTTTTATTATTTTATGATTTGATTTGTATATGTAAATTTATTAAATTTTATATATATACTTAATATATTAAAAATCAATTTATAATGATCACCGATGTTGCACACGAAATATATTTTTTGATATCTGTTTATTTAGGTTTTGATGCATTAAAATTTTTGTACATAAATTTTTTTGACTCATGTCATTTAGGTCTTGATCCATGTTCATTTATGTTTTTAGACTCGTATTCATTAAATTTCTTAGACCCGCATTTATTGAGAATTATGAACCCGTATTCATTTAGATTTTAGATTCATTTTTAATTTTGTTGTGTTTTATACTATACATCGATATGACACATATTTTAATTTAAAAATATTTTAAGTAATTCATCAAGTATATACTAATATAAAAATAGATATTTAGGGTTTTAAACATGTATTCATTTAGATTTTTAGATATATATATATATATATTGTTTGTGTTATATTACCGATATGACACATATTTTTATTTATTGATATTTTAATTATTTCATCAAATATATACTAATATATATATATATATATTTATAAATATTTAATTCATATGTATTTGTAGATTAACAAAACCGAGATTTGTTATAACTAATATAATATTTAGTTTCTTAAAACATAAAAGTTGTATCAATACTTATTTAGTTTGTTAAATGTTGATATCATTAGCTATTTTGTTTTTCAATCTAATATCTTTGATTTTTATTAAAAATATTGTAAGATTATAGTTTTATTCTATCATAATTTCTACCTAGTAATAAATTTGTTACAGTAATTTATATGCCAAAATGGTGTTTAAGTTAAGGCTACACTTTTATTATTTATATAAGAGATATAAACTATATTTTAACTACCGTTTCAAGAGTATAAAATAATCATTTAAATTGACTAATAATGTGTTAGTATTCTAGATCTATTTTATATATCATTTTAATATACAAAATATATTTTTAAATATTACTTAAAAAGTTAAAAAATGATCTTAATAGTTTAATAATGTGTTCATATCAAGGACTATTTTATATATTATTTTAATATAGGAATTATTTTTAGATATAAACTATATATTTAAATATTATATATAGCATATATTATAGTATATAAACTTATAACATTTTAAGTGTTCATATTCTTAATAGATTCATAATGTTATGTTTGTATCTTAAATAATTAGGGATATGGTTTCTGATTTTGTGGAATATAAAAATTTAAAAATAACTAATAGTATACATGATATAATTAACATATGGTTTTAAAAACCATATTATATAGGGGATTTTCTATACATGTCAGAATACAAACTACTATTAGTTCAAATATGTCTCCTTACAAATTTGATAAATCAATATTGGTCCAAAAATTTTATAATCATTTAATTGATTTACATGAATTGTTAAAGCCAATAAAATTTCTTGGCAATTTTGGACTATATCATTAGTGAAAATGTTCTGTCTTCATATTTTTTTAAATAAATAATAATTTTAGTTATTATTTATTATATTTGCTTTAAGATTATCCCAAATATCTTTCCCGCATTATCTCAAAATAAACTTAATAGTATTTTGTGATTATAATTTTATTTTATCATAATGTTTTCCTAATAACAAATTTATTACAATAATTTCTAGACCAAAATAGGCTCATATAACACATTTTTTAAGTTAATACCACAATTTTATTATATAAAAGATATTTAAGTTGATACAAATCTTTATATATTTGAATTAAAACAAAGTAATAATTTTATGTAAATAAAGATAATAATGATGAGTTAAAAAATCTTATCAAAACGTGTTATATCACAACAAAATCTCGTGTTATAACACGGGTATAATCTTAGTTAAATTAAAGCATGGACATGCTTTGATTGGTAAGACATATTATGGAGCATAATGTTCCTTATAATGCTCTATTAATAAAATATGATTGGCAATTAGGAGAGCATTAAGCTCTCTAAATGCTTTATACCTCAATGCTCCTAATTATAATTTTTTCTAAGCATAGAGTAATAAACATAATTAAAAGATAATTTTACCCTTATTAATTAATTTAATATTTTGTAGATAATTTTAAAAATAAATTATGATGTCTATTTTTGTAATTTGAAATCTAATTACCCACCGCTATTCCAATCATAAATCATGCCAATTTAAGGTTTGATTAATAGAGCATAATAAGAAGCTTAATGTTTATGCTCCTTAATGCTATAACTCTATGTCTTACTAATCAAGGCCCGATTATTAAACGTGGACATTATCACGTTTAAGAAATTGATATTACTTAACCTTTTAATTTTTAATAATATGTTTTTAAAATTTTATTAATATGTGTTTAATCGATATAATGTTTTCTAATATGTTTTTTAATCGATATCAAGTGAACACGTTTTAAAAAAAGGAGATATTAGTTTGTTCATCGATATCAAGTGAACACATTTTTTTATTAAAAAATGAGATATTAGTTTGTTAATTAACTAATAACTTTCCAGTGTAATCCGATTTGGGTCAATAAAACTCGAGCCCATTATTATGAATATAGAGATGACGTAATTAATAACTTTCCAATGTAAATCTCAATGCAATTAGTCTCCTAAATTTTTTGATTCAAATACGTCAATCATAATATAGAGATTCCACCATATCCTCACCTATTATTCAGCCGTAACTTAACAAAATAATATACCTTTTTAAAATTACTTACATATGTGTTAATTAATTGTTTTTTTATTTTTATTTGAGATAATAATGGATACAAATATTATGTGACAATTATTTTCTAATAACAATACGAACTAGTCCAAAATAGACAATATAACACGGTATTTAAGTTAATGTTACACTTTTATTA
This sequence comes from Lepidium africanum, assembly GCA_900406405.1. Taxonomy (NCBI): domain Eukaryota; kingdom Viridiplantae; phylum Streptophyta; class Magnoliopsida; order Brassicales; family Brassicaceae; genus Lepidium; species Lepidium africanum. The sequence goes on from OVAX01000033.1 coordinate 11,855, forward strand.
TATATAGAGATACAATTTAAAAAGTGTAATTCATAAAAATTGAAAGTTAAAGGTTTAGGGTATAGGGATTAAGGTTTGGAGTTTAGTGTTTATGGTTAGAAATTAGAGATTAAGTATATATTGAATTCTTTTTATAATTATTAATATTAATAACATTCAAAAATAAAGTTATAAATTAACTGACTTAGCAAATGTATAATATTTTCATAATTATAATTTTTTAGAATTTAGATACATCAAATAATTAATTAAAAACAAAAATACTTATTTTGAATTAAAAAGAACCAATAGAAAGAGAGTACAAGGATTAGTGATCTGGTACAATCTCAACTGTGGGATCTACCAATATCAACGGTTGGATGTGCCTGAGGTAAACTGATGCTAATTGGCTAAAATAGAGAATTAGGATTGATTGTATCTTTCGTTTCTTCTTCTCCGCCATTTCTAAGGTACAGACTTCTCTCTCGTTTTGTGACATTCCTTTATACTCGTTGATTCTATCGTTAGTTACTAATCATTGTTGATAAGCAGGAGATTTGGGATTTATTTGAGTTAGGTCTTTTGTTGGATCCACCAGAAGCAGCGACACAAAAGAGGTGCAATTTTCTAATCTTCCGATTCTTTCATGTCTGTTAGTACACTAGACGATTCTAATTTGCTTGTTTGCTATCTCTTTCAAATACAATAGACGATTCTCTTCCTAGATAACAACTGATTCTCTTCTATTATAATTTACGAGATGATTGCCCGTGCAGTGCATGGGATTATTTGTTCTGCAAAAATTAAAAAATATTTATAATTATTCATATTTATCTATGATATTTATATATGTGATATTTGTTTGTCTTCTAAACATTTTATGGTTTGATTTGACTATGCAATATATTATTTTTATATATTCTTAATATACTAAAAATCATTTTATAATTATGATTCGTATTGTGCATAAAATATATATATTTTGGATCCATTTTATTAAAATTTTGATGCATTACATAATTTGTTTGACTTATGTTCATTTAGGTTGTTAGACACGTGGTTATTTAGGTTTGTAGATTTGTGTATGTTCACTTAGATTTTTATTTATGTGTTCATTTAAGTTCTCAAACTCATGTTCATTTAGGGTTTTAACTCGTATTTATTTAGGTTGTTAGACCCGTATTTGTTGAGCTTTTAAATTTAAGACTTGTTCATTTGCCATATATTTATAAATTTTAGTTAACATGAAATAACAAAATCTAAAATACTTGAACTTCAAAAGGAAAAAGTGTATATATTGTTATATTTTGAGATAAATATGACATAAATTCATACAATATTGTTATATAGATTTTTTTGACTCATATTATTTAGGTCCTTAGACACATGTTTTTTAAGTTTTTAGATTTGATTTCATTTAAATTTTTTATATCCGTGTTCATTTAAGTTCTTAGACTCATATTCATTTAGGTTTTTAGACCCATGTTCATTTAAGTTTTTATATCCATGTTCATTTAGCTTTTTAGACTCGTGTTCATTTAAATTGTTAGTTAGATTTGTGTTCATATAGGGTTTTAGATATGGGTTTATTTATGTTTTTAGATTTGTGTGCATTTACTTTTTTATATCTATGTTCATTTAAGTTCTTAGACTCATGTTTATTTTGGTTTTCAATTCGTATTCATTTAGGTTGCTAAACCCGTGTTCATTTAACTTTTTAGACTCATCTTCGTTTAGATTGTTAGACCTGTGTTCATATAACTTTTCAATTTGAGATTTATTTATTTGCTATGAATTTATAATTTTAAATAAACATGAAATAACAAAATCTAATTTATTCAAAATTTAAAAACAAATATAAATATATGTTGTTATATTTTGAAATAAATATAACAAAAATTTGTTTGACTTGTGTTCATTTACGTTGTTAGACACATGGTTATTTAGGCATGTAGATTTGTGTATGCTTATTTAGGTTTTTATATCCGTGTTTATTTAAAATCTTAGACACATGTTCATTTAGGTTTTCTTAACCTGTGTTCATTTAAGTTGCTAGACTCATGTTTGTTTAACTTTGAAATTTAAGGTTTGTTCATTTGCCATAAATTTATAATATTTCATAACAATGAAATAACAAAATGTAAAAAACTCAAAATTTGAAAGGAAATAAGTATATAAATTGTTATATTTTGAGATGAATATGACATAAATTCAAACATTATTTTTATTTAGGTTTTTTCCTAAATAATTATTTAGGTTCTTAGACACATCCAGAGATCAAGTCCTACTGTCTACATTATGTAGGAACTTTGCTAATAGGCCGACCAGTTAACTCAGAGTTGACAAAAAAAGACACATGTTATTTAAGTTTTTAGATTTATGTTTATTTAAATTTTTATATCCGTGTTATTTAAGTTCTTAGACGCATATTCATTTCGGTTTTTAAACCTATGTTCATTTAAGTTTAAAAAACATGTTTATTTAAGTTTTTAGACTCGTGTTCATTTACATTTTTAGTTAGACCCATGTTCATAATAATTAATTTTTAAGGTAACTTGAATCAGTTTTGTATATTTTTGATTAACAATATTAATTTAAAGCATGCAACTAAAAGTTAATATGATAGTATGTGTTTTTATTATATATCCAACTTATAAATTATATTTACTAAACATTATCTTATTTTATTTTATATATATATATATATATATATATATATACGACTTAAAAATTTTATGTGAAAACATATTAGACAAATGAAACAAAATAATATATTACCTAGATACCATAGTGGTCGATTATAAGAGGTGAATGTTAATGGTAAAGAGATGAATGATAATGGTGAGAAAAATGTAATATATATAATAATAAAAAATTTAATACTACCATATTTCCATAACCGTTGATTTGTATATTTCCCTATTTATTACAAAATGGAAACTATACAATTATACATTAAATTATTCGATTATAAATAAGCAATAGAATAACCGACATCTAAAAATTTACTATTGTTTCTATATATAATATACTATTATTATGCTATATTTAATTTAAATATCAAATGTATATATTGTAATGAATACATATTTCATAATCAATACATTTTTTTGTAATAAATTTATNAATACATTTTTTGGTAATAAATTTATAATATACAATTGTACATTAAATTATTCAATTATAAATAAGGAATAGAATAACCGACGCCAAAAATTTATTATTGTTTCTATAAAAAATAATACTATTGTTGTGCTATACTTAGTTTAAATGCTAAAAGTATAAATTGTAATGCTAATAGATTTTAAAATATATATATTATCATTCAATGCTAATAGATTTCCATTAACTCTAATATAATGAAAACAATATAATGAATAAATATCTAACCATATATTTTCATTCATTTATTGATCTCATGATTATTATATAATCATGTAAAGTGTAAAACTAATTATCAGATTTTCATTAATTTAAAATAATTATATGTCATAAAACAAAATATAACTTTGTTATTAAAATTTGAAATTAACAATTATTTATCGATTACATGTTTATAACTATGAGAATAAATCTTTAGGTGTATGGAATCCATCGCCAACATGATATTGAGGAATTTTGTAGTTCACACTGATAAAAAAATATCACAAAATTGTTCACCAGAAATAAATTTAGCTTCAATCATCAGGAAAAAAATAAGATGTGAAACATTGTTCCAACCACCAGTCCGTTTTTTGCATCAATGTCTCTCATCATGGACATTTTATATTTAAAAGAACTTGAAATATTTATGCTATAATTTGTAGAAACCTTCTAAGGATAAGAGTTTTTAGATAAGCTGCAAAAATGAAAAGTGTGTTAGTTTTAGGTTATAAAATAACAAACACATCAATTTAATAAATACAATTGAAAATATATATATATTGTTATAAATAAAATTTCATAATCTATAAAATTTGGACTATCAATTTTAGTATTTTCTAAATCAACTAATATAGTAAAAAATATACCTTAGAAACATTTAGAGGGTAAAATTTATAGATAAACTGCAAAAATGAAAAGTGTGTTAGTTTTAGGTTATAAAATAACAAACACGTAAATTTAATAATAAACAAAATAATAAGCATAGTATTACTAAATACCTAGAAACCATAAGGAAATAATGTGAGAATAATTTTTCTCTAATTTTTCTATCTATAATTAAAAATTATAAGTACAATTTTTAGGCACATCTCTCTTTCTTAGTTTCATGCTGACCTAATAAATAATATATTTCCCTACAAAATATATTACTTTCCATGTTTGTTATTTAAGTTGAATAAATTTATAAACATTTAGAAAATAGTTGATAAAAATAACTTACATGCTCATCGAGTAAAACCAATTCAATAGTCTGGCCATATTCTTTTGTAAAAACTTTCCAGAGATGAATAATCTTGACTTTGATCCTCCATTGTTGGCTCAATGGTTTGAGTACAGAAATGGAATGAAGAACATATCTTTTAAAAACTTCCGAAAATCTAAAAAGGTGATTAGCTTTATGTTTTGTTTTGTTTGGACTAAGCTAGCACCAAAACCACACTTTTATAGAGGGTGGAGACATCTCAAGATAATTAAATGTATTGTTCGAATATGAGAATAATATTTGTCACGCTCCAGTAATTCCATAAATCAGTATATTCATTTGATATTATACTTATTTTTAAGGTAATAGTATATAATGTCATCATTTCAGTTTTTAAGAGTCAAAATAATTTTGGCAACTAATTTATTAATACACATAATCAGGACAACAATCAGAATATATACTTTTTATTTCTCGAATTAATATTGATTTGACATACTTGTTCTTTGAAATTATATACAATCAATATAAATTGATTACATTCTGATTTAATTCCCAAATTTATGTGATATACTAAATCAAAATGGTTTTACACATTTAATTTATAATCTCATAATTTAATACTAAATTTTGACTTAACATATATGATGTTTCGAATAATAAATGTCTTTTAGGATAAGAAATTTCCAAAATTAACCTTTTTTATACAATAAACAAAACACTAAATACTAATGGTATTACATGTAATATTACATGTAATATAACACATGATTGCAAGATTATTTTCTTAAAAAGTTACTTTTTTTTTATATAGAGGTTTAAATGTATTGTTTTAATATGGGAATAAAATATGTCACATTAAAGTAATTTCGCAAATCATATAAATAATTTGATTTTTTTTTTTAAGAGAATAAACAAATTTGATATTTTACTACATTTATGGCAATAGTATAAAATGTCTTAACACATATGTTAAGAGCCAAAATAATTTAGGAAACAAATTTATTGATTCACGTAATAAAAGTAACAATTAGAATACATACTTTTTTTAATCTCGAATTAACAGAGTTTATGGAATACTTGTTCTTTGAAATTATGTACAATCAATATAAATTGATTACAGTCTGATTTAAATCCCAAAATTATGTGAAATACAGAATCGAGATTAGTTTTACACATTTAATTTATAATCTAGGAATTTAATACTAGAAATTGACTTAACATGTATGATGTTTCGGATAATAAATGACTTTTAGGATAATGGATTTCCGAGATTAACCTTTTTAATACATTAAACAAAACACTAAATACCAATGGCATTACATGTAATATAACACATGATTGTAAGATTATTTTCTTAAAAAGTTACTTTTTTATTATATAGAGGATGATAAATGTAAATGAATGATCAACTGGAAGAGTAACTGAATTATATTTTTTCTAAAATTGTAATATTCCAAAATTTGGAATGTGAATATATTAAAAATATTTTGTTTACATTAACAAAAAATTAAACAAATCTAAAATTTTAAATGTTGCAGTATATTACGTATATTAATGTGGTTTTGAACTGCTGACCCTTCTAGCTGCAAAGATGCACTAATGTTCATTTCTAGTTGAAATAGATCATACAAATCTTATCTATAATTGAAATACATGTTGGGTATATCATCCAATGCCCATTGCTAACAATGTATTATAGGCATTGTTAGCAATGTATAAACATAACTGAAGTATTATAGGCTAATTTGATTTATCACCTGAAAGCCAAGAACACAGAAAATAAGTTTTTGTAGAGCTTGAAGTTGTTCGAGCAGATCTGGAGTGTCCAAATTTTTGGTTCCCTGTATATATAGCATTTGTTTGTAAGTTATAAATTGAAAGAAGTCTCTTAGAACACATAAAACAAAAGATTTGAACAGAAACTTACTGGACTTCAACTTCAACATCATATTTTAAAACACGAAAATTCACTCTAATCGTTTCACTGAGAATAAGACATAAAAATGGATGCAAGTAGAGTAATCCCATGCTAAAATTGATGAGAAGGAAACAAAAAGATCCAGGAACCAAAGAACTTGAATAGAAAGGATTCAACAAAAATAAATTCACTTTACTACCATTTGGACAGGAGTCATCTTCAAAGTAAGACTTCTTAAGCATATGAGTCCTGCTTCGCTATTATTAATAACTTCTTCATGAAATTAATTGCGTAAAAGAAACATCTTGTCACAAAACACTTTTTGTTGTAAAATAAATCAATGGCATATAATTAATAAACAATTACAACCAAGGCAATAACCACCAATTAATTACCCACCTATGATGTATCATTCTTTATTAGGACGTTGACGCTCCACATGATTCGTAGCTTTTCACATTTGCAATATCCAATTTGTGAAAAGAAAAAATTGGTTGAGTCAGAAAGCTCATAGAAAAAAAAAAAGAAGTTATGTTCATACAGATTGTTTTATATATCTCCTATTTAGTGTCTTATTATATATATATATATATATATATATAAAAATATAAATAGGAGATTGAATTTATGTCAGAAAGCTTCAAAAAGGAGCAATTATTAAGATTAGATTTAGGTGAGGAAGATTAGATTGTTCTCTAAAATATTATGTATTCTATATTTCTTGATATTGTGTCCGTGTATATGCTTTATTGTGTTATGTTGAGTTTGCATATTTCCAAATATATGATATAGAGGATTAAGGATTTCGTAATCAATTGAATTCAAATTGTTTAAAATTTTTATAATTATCAAATTGTATATTACAATTACAATTAATATAATTCAAATGGTATATTACAACTAGTTTGTTTTTATATATTTTCCTTACTTCAATTGATAAGTTATAAAATAAATCGTAAACAATTAATTTGAAATATTCAGATATTAGTTTTGATAATATACTTAACATATATAATAAAATATATGGTAATTAAAGAAAATAAATAATCAAACAAAAATAAATTATTAAAGGTGTTTAAAATAGAAAAATAAGAATAAATAATTGTGTGTTAGTTCTAAATATGATTTATTTTGAATTATTAAAATAAGAAACAATATGATGTTATATCAAACAAATAATAAATTATACGAATTCAATTTAAATTAAGAAAAATAAAAACTATTAATGTTATATCAGAGAACATTATTAAAAATTAAAAAATATAAGTTTTTACCTTGAATCTATGGTGGAAGATTTTTGGAGGTGAATGTGAATTTTGAAGAGGTTTATGCTATTTGTAAAGCAAAGACTATGTACATATAAATGAGTTCATAGATAATATAAAATATATGAGACAACAAAATATATAATAATTAGAAAAAATAACGAATCAAAATAAATAAATTATTATAGGTGTTTAAAATAAAAAATAAGAATAAATAAAAATTGTGTGTTAGTTCTAAATATGATTCATTTAAATTATTAAAATAAGAAATAATATTGATGTTATATCAAACAAATAAGAAATAATATGAATTCGATTTTAAATTATCAAAAAAAATTAATGTAATATCAAATAACATAATCAAAATTAAAAAGTATAAGTTTTTACCTTGAATTCATGGTGGATGATTTTTGGAGGTGAATGAGAATTGTGAAGAGGTTTATGCTATTTGTGAAGCAAAGACCATGTGTATAAATATATATATATATATATATATATATATAGTATGTGAGTAGGATTTTCGGTATTTATTGATTCCGAATTGTATAAAATTTATGAAAATCAAAATATATAATTACAATAAATATAATTCGTATATGTATATTACATTTAATATGTTATTTAATATATTCCTTAATTATATATCTACGTTATATAATAATAATAATTAAACAATAAATTTGAAATCTTCAGAGATTAATTTCAATGATAAACTTAACAAAGATGGATTCTGAGCAATTAAATGGTTTTTAGAAACATGTTTAGACTATTTTAACCCTATTAAATTTCTAGTCATGTAATTAATTTCCAATAGCATAAGATGTAATATAACACACTCTTCTAAGGTTATTTTCATAAAAGGTAAGTTATTTTCATGAAAAGTTACCTTTTTATTATATAGAGGATAGGGTTTATATATATGTTCAGATTTTTGCTTTGCTGAGATTTCATAAATTTGCACTTATAAATTTGCATTGTTAGCATCTGGAAGTTGCATCCTTAACATCTGAAAATTGAATCCTTAGTCTTTGTAAATTGAATGATAACTATCCAAAAGAATAGAAATAATTCCTTCTTGTCATTTACAATTCGTTCTTATCATTTGAAAGTTGAGTCTTTAGTCTCATTGTGTGTATTCGTCCTTGTCATTTGCATAAAGGTGTATCCTTAGCCTCATTGTTCTTGTATTAGTTAACTATTTCATTCTGTTTTAATAAATCAGTAATTTGGGTGTTGATTTACAATATGCCACAGAAATGGAAGCAAGGAGAGGACTAATCTGCAGATTCTCTGCAAAAGGAATCATACCACAAATCCACCAATAGCCACCAGAAGAAGTACCTGATAATCTAGGAGATGATGTGGAAGAACTCACACGAGAACAATACCGGAGAGCTCTAGGATACACCTTGTTCCGCATTAAGGATGACAAAGAAGACATCGATCCAATGTTCTATGGGATAATGAAGTACCGGACAAACAATACACCCAGCTCAACTCAACGGAAACGCCTAAACCAAGGTGGTGAGTCCTCCCGAGGCAAGGCTCGTCGAGACTAAATAGGAATAACAAAGTGATTATGTGTATTCTTTGTATTTGATTTAACTAATTAAGTATGTTTTGTTTTATTTAATAATGAATTAGTTTTTTTCTTTCCAAATTAAATGTGCGCAAATTTAATATTTTATTTTAAAATTAATTAGTTTTTTCAAAAATATTTTATATATTATTAACAAAAAACAAAAATATATAAAATTTTAAAAGAAAATTGCATATGTATAGATAGTGTTTACGTAATGCTATTACAACTACCTAAATAAACGCTCTTGTAAACAATCTTATTACATGCACAAAAATGCTATTATACATGATATATAAAAGTAATATTTTATTTTCTGTAATATGGCAAATATTAGGTATTGAATTATATATATATATATATATAGAAACAATTTTGAATAATAGAAAAATGTGAAAACAATGTGCAACACAAATAAACCGTTGTAATTAGCTAGATTATAAGAAGAGTAAAACGCTGTCAAATACTTATAAATAAAAAATACAAATCGTTATAAATAAAAAATATAAGTTTTTATCGTATTAGTATATAGCGTTTTCCATGCCTGATTAATACACATTCTTGTAGTTTTTAATATTTTACTAGTCTTCAACGTTTGGAAAAACTCTGATATACGTGATGAAAGAATAAAAAAAATTCATCACTAGGATAAAATTGAGGCATCAATCTTTTACATTGGTTTAAGCATCAAATTATATCGGGCCGGCACTGTACTCTTAGTTGAGAAGAAATTGACTAATCTACTCTTTTGGTGACTAAAATGCTCATTTATTCTCTTCTCCAAAATTCTCTCATGTTTTGTCCCTCGAAATTAACTAAATGAAAAAAAAAAACAAAATATTAAAAATCTTTTGGATCCAAAATCTGTCGATGAAATTAAATGAACCAATCAATTAAAATTTGAATTAAACCAATCCAACCAATCTAAATTTAACAACCGCATCATGACTTGTACGGAAACAAACAATTTCAGCTTCCATCTTCACCCATCCCGGCAACAATCTTGGTAATGACTTCAACTAGAGTTTCCTTATTCATGGCGATCTTCAGTTACTGGAGCTAGCGAGCTCTCTTGAAGAATTGATTTGTTGCAAGGTCCCATTTGTTGCAGAGTCTTGTTGAAGAATAAAGAGATCGAAAGTGATTTGATTCAAAACAAAATAGAAGAACGTGAGATAAATTATTCGTGTTATTCAATTGATTATGGTGATTATTTATATTGGGTTAAATCCAGATTTATGTAATATCGATTTCAAGATTCAATGTACAAATGTACAACTAGTTAAAACAGCAAAAGTACAATAATGGTCTTTATATTTGATTTCTAGCTTGCAGAAAAAATGATTAAAACGGTGATTCATATGGATACTGGTGAGTCTTATGTTGAAACTGAAGATGAGTATCGATGGGATTCCAAGGGTGCAAGATATTTCGCTATAACGATGAAGATATTGTCAATCGAGGATATAACATACTCGGTATTAGAGGAAAATGTAAGGAAAAAGATTGGAGTGGATAGTGGTGCGAAGATAAAGATGAGTTACACCTCGTTGGTAGTTGGAGCGAATAAACAATAGTATATTATGGACGAGCATGCGAGTTCGGTTAGTACGGTTCGGGGCGGTTGGTTTATTTCGAAATTCGGATATTTAGTAAATTTTGAAGTTGTACCAAAATTAACTAAAATGCAAAAAAATTGGATCAGGTCGGATATCGGATAGTATCCAATGGTGCCAAATTAACCCAAATAAGAAGTAAAAAATCCAAAAAAAAAAGTTTTTTATGCAAAAAATCCAAAGAAATCCAAAAAATCCGACCTGAACCGACCCTAGTTGGCTTCTACTTTACTTAGGGGGTTGTATTGAATATGGAATTTTAAAAGATTTAGGGATTCTTTTAAAATTCAATGTTATTGAACTAATGATTTTAAAATATTTTTCCAAATCCTATGTTATTGAACATGGAATTTATAGAAAATCAATTAAAATCACTTAAAACTCTATGTTATTCAACAAACAATTCTTAAAATCTAGATCAAATCCACTGTTATTCAAAACTAAACAATTTTTTAAAAGAAAAGTTGTGAAAAGAATTTTGGAAGATTTTACATCCAATTTCGTTCACAAATAGTGATCCTAAAAATCACACATATACGTATGTTCTTTTGTGAGATTTCAGAATTTAAAATATTTCTTGATAAATTGTAAAAATATTGTCTTTCTTCCGCGAGAACAAAAAAAACACATCTATCTTCTTCATCTTTTTCCATTACAGATTTCTGGGTTAAAATTTTTTTCTTGCTTCTCTATCTTTAATAACAAATCGATTGCTTCTCTTTCTAATCAGTTATCGTTTTTAAAAGGGTTTTATTTCTCAATCCTTCTAGTCTCATATCGAAGATTTGCCTAAGATCTGTCGTTTCTCGAGCTATGAGCTTCTTCCACAGAAGGCAAATTCCTCTCACCAACAACTCAAATTGGATTATCATCAAAGAGGATGTACAAGCCAAAGCTCCAGAAACATTGTCACGCGGCTCATCAATTCTTCCCGCAAATGAGCTTTCTATCTTGCAATGGAGAAAAGCAGTCTAAACGTTGGTACATCCTTGTTATTGGATTCTCGCTCCATAACTCATGGAATTCAAATTAGCAATTTAGTCACTGATTTTCTATAGGTCCAAATGAAATTGACACGTAAAATGTGAAATTTGTGTACGAAAGCAATGGTCGAATAAAGTAATTGTTAAATACCATAAGACCAAGGATGGGGAAGAAACGTATCTGCGACATAGATTATTAGGGAGGTTAAGAGACAACTACACTTCCCATTTGAAAGATAATTGTTTGATGAAGATGTTGCTTTATTGGTTCTTTTGCTCCTTCATTGGTTAGCTATCAATGGCATCGATTTGATCCTTTTTGTCTTCATGTCCCTCTTGTTTTCTCTGCGTAATAAATGACAAGTAATGAAGCTTCTGTAAATCTGAAATCTTAGTAAATCATTCAAAATACTTCATATTTAAAAATGAAATTTTACCAAATCACCAAAGAAATTTGTTTTTGGTATTATTAAATCCCACTAAAATCACTAGAAAATCTTCAAAATCTTACGAAATTTCACCAAATACAAAATCTCATAAGATTCCATATCCAATACACTCTCCTTAATTTTGGTTGCATTTAAATATTACGTAAATACTTGATATCCGAACTATCTACCCGAATCATTACTCGAATTCTACAATAAAACACTTACCATATTACCCGAATTTCAAATAAATACTCGAACCGATTTGTCCAAATCTCGGTTCGGGTCGAGTCAGACAAATCTGTTCGGGTTTTAATCTCAGGTCTAATAGGGATGTTAAGAGTTATTTATATAGCATGAATATGGGTCATTTGAGAAGTATTTTTGATGTACCTCAATCTTATCGGTTTTTAGCTCACTTTTCCGCATGTTTTTGGAGTCTTTGTTAGTGTTTTGGAGTCTTTGCAGGGACAAAATAGGTTGATTTAGGATTATGCACTCAAAGCATGGATTGGAGGAATTTAGAGCAATTATGATGTTTTTATAGTCCATCAGGATCGATCGATCTCTCACAGCATCAGAAATTGCACTCGAGTTGAAGATCGACGAACCCTGCTTGATCAATCGATTTTCTCACTATCAGGATCTGCGCCCGACCCGAGGATCGACCTTACAACATATGATCGACCGATCCAGCCTTCTAAGTGATTTGCGTCCGACTTGAAGATTGATCAGCAGCTAGTTCTAGGCATAAAAACTGGACCCGAAGAACCGAACCTAGACCCGACCCGAAAAAAAAGACCCGAATCCGAACCCGAAATGCCTAAATACCCGAACGGGTACAAAAATTTTGGACCCTAAGAACCAGACCCGAACAGAGAAATGAACGGGTACCCGAAGACCCGATTATATAGTACTTTTTAGGTATTTTTAGAGTATTCTATGAGTATTTTTGGTATTTTTAGATATTTTCACATACATTTGAATATTTAGGTATTCAAAAGTATTTTTTTGGTATTTTTAAGTATCTTTATGATATTTTTAGGTATTTCTTTTGGTATTTTTAGCATTTTTTGGGATATTTTTTGGCTATTTGGGTATCTGGGCAAGTTTCAGGTTTTTTAAATTTGGACCTGAACCGACCCGAAACCGAACCAAAATAGTAGCGGGTCCTATATGGGTATAAATATTATGGACTCGAAACCAAAAAGAGCCGACCCGAACCTGACCCGAAGACCCAAATGCCCAGGGCTACCAGTAGCTATTATGATCGACCATTCTAATCATAGATTGATCGATCCTCGAGCCTACGCTAAAAACCTAATTTTCTGTATTTTGTACCAGACGCGTTTTATACTTATATAATTAGGTTTTTAGACTCTGAACATTATATTTTGTCATACTTTTCACGGTAGAAAGACTTTGTAAGCTTGGGAGAAGATTTCACCCTCAACTTTGAGAAGATTTCTAAACTTTTTTATTTCTTTTGCAATTCAATTATGTTTTCATCATCTCTTTTTCTATCAAGTTTAGGGTTTTCAAGGGTTTTAGGAAGCAATGAATTAGGAAACAATAGGGTTCGATCTTTATGTGTTCTCCATCTAATACTGTGTTTAATGCTTATATTAGCTTGATCACCTAGTCTATGTTCTTATGTTGTTTAACTCACCGCAAGTGTTGTTAGATGCCTGAACTAGTTTAGATGAGCAACTAGACCTTAACCAACAGAAGTTGATGTTAAGGCTAGTTGTGGGCCTATCAGACCGATTCAATAATGCATGTTTTCATCTTAAGGACCAAGCGGAAGTTTAGGATTTTAGGTTGTTAAACATAGTAGTCGACACCACGGGAGTGGGTTTGCTATAAATTTATGTTTGAGTCGAGAATTGGTTAAATGTATGCCCTGAATAGTTTTCTGGTTTGATTTTCTGTTTCCTGATTGAATTCTCGATGCATGATATCTTTAATATTGGCTATATATATCGTTTATTTGCTTCAGTTGTTAGTTGCAATCACCCTTGTCTATTTCGATTTAGCTTGAATAAGACAATAGTACAATTCTTGGTTCTCGTGGATTCGATCCTTAAGTACTACACTGATTTGTTTTGCACTTGCAGTAGGTTATTAGGGTTAAAATTCTGAGTGTATCAATTTTGCATGTCAAAGTGGAGAAGTTATGTGAGAAAAATATAAGAGAGGTAATAGGTTCATTTGGTATGAATTATTATGATGGCGAGATGATTTCCAATGCTAGAACCATCATTGATCAACATCACCATCAGAAATCATCGCCGAAAGCCCCAAATAAAAGAGCTTAGACTTTATCATAGCCAAAATTGCAAATACAAGAAAGGAGATCCACCAAACAAAACAAAAGCTAAAGAGAGAAAGGTGAACGGTGGTTCACTGGCACAACAAAATGGGTGAGTTGTGGTAGCTAGGATTGCGTCTCTGAAATTGTCTTCTTCATTGATTTTATTATATGTACAATTTTTTAAGTTTCTCCTTAACATGTATGGTGTACATATATATAGTAGAAAATTTTCTGAGAAATGCCATCGAGTTATTTTCTTCTGGGACATACCACTTGGTGTGATATTTGTGGCATGGATGTTGACTATTTGGCTCTCGTTACAGTGCACGCGCTATGTCCTTCACATGATGTCATCGACACTGTTCGATTGGAGAACTGAAGTTTTGCGGCCAAGATTGGGCCATCTGGCAGTGAGACAAAAAGGTGGAAAGAGAAAAACACAATTTCTTATGGCATTTCATGTAGGCATACTAGGCCACATACGCATAAAGACATGAATATACGCATATAGACAGGGACATACGCATTAAAACATGGACATACGCATTAAAATATGGACATACGCATAAAAACATGGACATACGCATAAAGACACGAACATACGCATTAAAACATGGACATACGTATTAAAATATGGACATACACATAAAGACACGGACATACGCATAAAGACACGTAAAATGCCACCCGTTTTTCAGGGATAAAAAAGTCATTTCGTTTGGGTGCTGTGCACAATTAATTCTATATAGTGCATGAATTGTCTTTCTTTTTTTTGTACTATATTTTGATAAAAAATATAGTACATGTATATATGTCTCTTTCTCATGAGTATTCTTCACGTTCGCTCCGAGAGCATTGATGCCGTTCACTCGAAATTTTAGGTGGCCTAGTTTTTTTCAGGATTCTTTTCTTTTAAGCTTCTTTCGCTTGGATCTTTATCTCTGCAGATATCTCTATGTTTTACAAGCTTTTGTATTCCACAAATATATGCAGCATGCTTAAGGTATACATATGAACGTAATGCGCGTGGAATGGCATTAATCAGTTAAAAGATCCTCAAAATGTGGATTTTCATTGTTATTACAACATAAGCTATTCCTTCGGACAATGGCTTCATTATAAATTACATAACTGACGGTTACTGAGTTTCATAAGTGTGATAAACTCTGATACCTAACTACACAACCTAATTTGAGTAGTCACAACTTCCCCAAAGTCTTCTCGATTGAAGAAACTTCAGTTACGCCTTCAGATCGACCCCTTCGTCTCTTCGTACTCTTTGGTGAGCATTTCGCGCCTATAGTGTTGATCTTTGAAATCTTTAGCGAGACTTTTCGAGTCTGGCTTGAGACAGAGCATGTGTTAGGCTTCTTTGGTGGTGGTGACTCGTGATATTTGCCTTTGGTAGTTGGGGACTTGGCTCGTTTCTGGGGTAAACGCATCTCTCTTTTCCCATTCTTTCTGTTATGATTTTTGAGCAACCGAACTCTGAAAGGTTTAACCGCTGTATAACACATTGGTTCGTTTGTGGAGTTCCCAGGTTTTTCCAGATCCACGTCTCCATTGTTCACCTGAGTAAATCATAAATCGTATGTTGATTTTATATTTGGTTAACAGACAGAACATGTTTTCCTGTGACTTACCAACTGGAGAAGCGCGGAGAAAGCCCGAGCTACTTCGTGCTTTTCTTGGTCTTTCATAAGATCCGTAAATGTCTCGACGTTTTTACTCTCTTCAATAGTCAGTTTGCTGATAATCCTTTCCCCATATTCTTGAATGTCAAAGGGAGGGTGTAGCTCCTGAACATAGACAAAAAACAGAGGATATTAAAAAAGGCATCAGATCTCTGACTTCAAAGTGAATGGTCACAGAAATTACAAGAGATATATTACTTGCTCTTCTAGGTTTTGCTCAATTTTCTGTTTCCAGGTTGAAACTCGAGCAGCTAGATCCGTTTGCTTCTCAGTTCTAGCTATGTTAGCTAGAAGAGCATCCTAGAAAAGAAAACTGAGCATCTGAGCCTCCATAAGAAAACAGAGCTTTTACCATAAAAATTAAAAATTAAAAACAGAGCAAAAACACAACTACGTCGAATGAAAGCAAACATGTAGATGAAAATTGGAACAACCGTCCTTCCAATATAAAAAACTCAAACCAATGTAGTTACCAAATGTGAGCGGCAAAGATCTTCCAAGCTTTCTTGACAATGTGATTCGTCGTTTTGAATTTCATCGTAGCTATGAATCTTGGCAGCTCCATCATCATACTGCATCCATTCAAATGAGAGGATAAGGATTTTATATAGTTCCACCAGATTATGATCATATTACTAGAGCTACTCACCATATTGATTACATCTTCATCCATGAACGGATGTTCTGGATCACCATCATGCGCCCCAAAATCATGGAAGTCGTCAGTATTTGCTTCGCCATGGTTATTTTTATCACTTTCCTTCAGATTGCTGTCAGCACCAAAACGTTGATTTCCTCCATTCACAAGCAACTCTCGCAACTAAAATCAAAACTATCAGTGTTTTTTTGCATTAAAGTATAAGATAAAAGATGTAGAGAAACACAGACCTTTTCGTAATAGGGAATGTCTTGTGATTCTCGCTTATCTTTACTAGCACAACAGTGCATCTTCCAAATTCCACTAAGCTCTGTACTGATGGGACCGTTGGGCCTAGCAAGAGGAAACATGGCAGTCATATGGTCCTTGGTAACACTCCATCCAATCTTTTTGAAACTTTTTACTGCTCAAGAAATAAAGTGGAACATGAACCAGATGTAAGATAACGATCAAAAGATACAGCTTCAGATATAAATCAAGAAAACAATAGTCATTTCACAACCTTTTCTAAAAGGCTTCACTTTCAACTTCCCTGGTTCATAGGGATTCAATGGCTTCCACGGATCATCTTCACCAGCATCAGTATCACTCAAATCCATGGTTCCTCCATGTTCGTTATCCATGTCAAAACCATGATCATTGTCTCCAAAATCAGGAGACTGAGACGCTTGGTCATGATCTTGAACATCAGGACCATTCCCACATATTGGGGACAAGTTGAGATTGGTTCCCTGATTCTTTCTCGTAGATGATCTACGCGCACTTCCTCCAGAACGTCCTTTACGAACTGAGCTGCTTCTGTGAGCACTGTTCTTTTCTTTACCAGCATAATAATCACCTAAATATTCATTCACCGCTACAGCATCACATGGATCTAATAAAATAAAATCCCGGTAAAGATGTGTAGTTGCCAACTGCAAGATATGAAATTAAAAACGAAGTTTAAACCCCTAGCTCTATATTTTGAGATGCTCTAAGAATATGGAAGAACATGATATACCAGATAGGATTCCAATTCTCCACCGTCTCCACTAGTATCCAAGCAATCACCTTCAAGAACAACTAGATTTGCCGGAGGCTTGACAAAAAGACTTGGACAAGAATCTCCACCAGTCGAGCTGTCCAAGCTATTCTTTGTGTCCACTATTTAACCAACAATAGCTGGATTAGAAATCTGTTCCCTTAAAAGGCACCAAAATAAAATGTGAAATTTCAGAACTTTCTCTACCTGGGATGTCATCTACATTCCAGAAGAGATCATTTTCATCTTCATCAACCTGACGTGAGGAGCTTTCCACAGTCTCGTTTGATGTACCTGTTGATTGTTCTTGCTCTCTGTTTGAAATAGCAAGAACCACTGACTACTCAGAAAACCTCTTTGAAACACTTTTTAGTATATACTCTTTGCAAGAATGTGAGAATGTTTGATTGAGATACTTGGTCACAATAACCGGGGTTTTAGAGTACATATTTACACGACAAATTGCATGAGGAAACGAACCAAATTTTTTAAGTAATGAAGTGACTAGAACTGACGTTAGCAACTCGGCTACTAAGAAGTATAAATCTCATCAAGTCACAGCTTAGCAGAGCACCTTTCTAGAAAAAAATGGGTTTACTAGGTGCAACCATGGTATAAATTCACTTCATTTAAAATTCCATAGACCTAGATAAAGATGAAATCGAAGTTAGCCTCTAAACCCTGAGATATTTGAAGTATTTAAGTACTGCTCTTTTATCCTGTTCAAACAGCTTCCATTATTTACTTAGGTAGAAGCATGTAATTCGGGAAAGAAAGAAAAAAAGAACAAACCTTTGTTTCGATAAAAACTCCAAAGTACGTAGAACCAAATTGTACAAGTACTCCACTTTCTTGCTGTACACCTGAACCGAACCCTGAAGCAGCAAAGCAGCTACAGATCCAAAAGAACACAGAAACGGAAACTTAGTTTTCAGTTACCCTAAAATGATTTTGGTATGAAATTCACGAAAGAAAATCTGAGACGAAGCAAAATCCAAAGACCTTCAGCGAAATTCACAGGAATTTGCCCATCTTCTTCATTTCCGGTGATTTCTCCAGAACAAATTTTAAGAAGGTACTCTTCTAGCTTTTCCGACAAATCAACTTCCCAATTTGCCACCAAATCTCTCTCCGGCTGTACCGTATGTATTCTCTCACCCCCACCGTGATTTGTCATTTTCTGTGAAGACGTGCGGATTTAAAGCTTCTATTGGGAGAAATTGGATGCTTCATACCCCAAATCCGAAAACCCAAAAGAGAAAAGACGAAACCCTAAAAACTGTTAATTGGGATCGTCACTAAAAGAGAAATTACCAACAAAATCTCAGAGTTTCAGTTGAAATTTGATAAACTTTGCTAAGAAGCGAAGGGAGTTTACGATCTGACACGAAGAATTCAAGTAATTAGTGAAGAGAAAGACCCGAGGAGCTGTGAGAGATTGCGGGAGTATGGAGAGAGATACGAATGATTTCGATTTGTTACTTCTCAAGATTTTCCCGCTTCTCATGCAAATAGTATTACTGGGCCTAATTCCTTTGGGCTTTAGAACTAATTAACTTTGTGTTATCACTATAAAGCCCAATCAACTATGAGCTTTTCTTATGGATTTTTCATTTTTATAGTATGGAAGACAACGTCTCGAACCGATGATATCATTCTTGATTGAAAAAAAATTTAGCTGCGGGTTTTTTTAAATGAAAATAAGAACTAAATCGAACTTTCAAAAATTGATTTGGTTTTTGAATTTAGAGAAATTATTGATTTAGGATTATCAGAATGTTCAATTGGCCGAGTCCACGCAAAGTTTGATATTTTTTCAAAAGTCAACATTAAATTAAAAGTTTAATCCATATTTCATAATTTAATCAACCAAATTTTGTAAGTTGCTTGTTTAATTGACATTTTTCCTATTTTTATATCATTATAGGCCATAAAAAGAAATTTTCACTATATCTGATTCCTACATTTCGGTTTTATATATTTTCCTAAGGTTTAATCCTTTGTTACCTCTTTTGATAAGTAATGAAATCAGCATTTTGGGAAAAAAAAAATAAAAAAAAAATTTCATTATATTTATAGGTGCCTTTTTTTTTAATGGATATTTTTATTGCGTCCTAAAATATTTTATTCACTATAACTTTTATGGACCATTTTTCTATAGATATTGTTAATTACGGGTCCTCTATTAATTTTTTTTACTTATAACTAAATAAAAGAAATTGACATGGCCCGAGACGGTCGCATCGCTTACCCACCCTCATAAGTCGGCACTACTTGAAACAATGACAAAGATTTCCGATCTTTCACGGGAATTGAGGTAGGAGGTGCTTTCTAGGTTCTCGTGACATTTCTGAGAGCATTGAGATTTGTATGTGAAAACTGTAATATGTTTTCACAAGATTGGAGTTTCACAAAAAACACTTTGGTGGAGCAAAAGCAGCAACAAAGAGAAAACACAATAAGGAGTTTCAGATGGTGATGATGTCGGGTCATTGACTTTATCCAGTGAGCATCAATTTCCTTAATCCTTCAATATACCAAATAGGTAAAATTATACTAAAAAATAACTCTCTTATTAATTTGTTCAGAAAATAACTCAAAACTAAACACTCTAAAACTCTCTTAGTTCAGAATCATATTTGCCATTACTCGACTAACATATTTATATTGTTAACACGACTTTGTTAATACTACTTATATTTCTTAGTTAGTTAGGTTTAGATAACTCATATTCCTAATTAACTTTAATAACTTATCCTAAGTCTATCTTGTCGTAATCAAGTTTTGAAGATTTTTTAGACATTAAGATAAAGTTGAATGTGTTGACAAAAATAAAATAAAATAAATAAAGGTTGAATGTTGAAGCTTATCCAACACTTATCAACCTAGATGATGCAAATCGATTGAACATATCTAAAATGTTTTACTGTGATGGTTTGATTTTATGCGTAACCATAGACAAATCTAGGCTTGTGGTTTGGAATCCTCATAGTGTGCAAATGATATACTGCATTTTTATCGATTTTTAACCCTTGTTTTCCATTGTTTTATTGAGTCAAAGTACGTGTTTTAGAGTCTTTTAGTCTGTTTTAGAGTCTTTTCAGGTCATAGGTCACATTTGGAGAAGGTGAGCTATTTTGAGTGAAAACGAGCATGTGGAGATGCAGAATCCTGCAGAAACGTCAGAATTTTGGCTTCTTTTGAAAGGCTTCCCACCGTTGGATCGAGCTGAAACTTGGACACAAGATAGCCACGTGAGTTAGCTTTTATTTGGAGGTGGTTTGAGGGCAATCGGACAAGCGGTTAGGAAGATATGATGATTTTACCAAAGCTATGTCATTCTGGCCGAAAAAAAAATGTGATTGAGCGATCAACTCCTTGATTGATCGATCAAGTATCCTGAGAAAGTGCCGCTCGACCTTATGATTGACCTGCTAAGATTATGATCAAACATTCTACCTCTTGATCAATTAATCAACCCTTTGATCGATCGATCATTGATACTGCGAACAGAAAACCAGATTTTTCTTATTTTGTAGCAGACGCGTTTTTAGCCTATTTAAATAGGTTTCTGAGAACTTTTAGGTTATCTTATCATTATTTTTCAGCAGCCACCCTTGTAACATCTGAGGGAGAAGATCTCTATCCTCCACAACACCATTGGAGAAGATTTCTGAACCCTATTTCTCTTTAATTCAGTTTATCATTATGTTTATCTATTCTTCTTCTTTATTTGTTCTTTCTGCTATGCTTGAGTAGTTTACCAATCAGGTTTAGGGATTTCTAGGAATTTAGGTATTCAATGAATTAGGAAGAAATAGGGCTTGATGTTATGTGTTCTCCATCTAAGACTGAGTTTAATGCTTAGGTTAGACTGGCCAACTAGTCTATGATCTTAGGTTGTTTAACTCTCCAAAAGCTTGTTAGATGCCTGAACTAGCTTAGATGAGCAACTAGTCCTTAACCAACGACAGTTGATGTTAAGGCTAGTTGTGGACATATTAGACCAATTCGATAATGCATGTTTACATCCTAGGTACAATGACAGTTAGGAGCACCAGGTTAATAGACATAGTAGTAGGCACCATGACAATGGGTTTGCTAGAATTTTATGTTTAAGTCGAGAATTGGTTAAATATGTGCCTTGAATAGTTTCCTAATTTTGATTCCCTGCTTCCTGATGAATTCCATGTACCTGATGCTTGTTATTTATTAATTTCATATCGATATTTGCTTTGTTTTGTTTAGTTCCCACCATTGTTTGATTTGTTTTAGCTTAGGTTTTGTCTAAAGATTGATAGTGTAACCATTGGTATTCGTGGATTCGATCCTTAAGTGCTACATCGATACGATACGAGAGGTTAAATTGGTATAATTAACTTTATATCAGCAAACAAGGTGTAGAAATTCATACCACTGAATGGATAAGTATGCTATCGGATAAGAGAAGAAGAACAACTCGCTTCATTGCCACAAAATCTTGAGATTTATGGAATGTTATGACCACATCAAAGGTGGTCTTGTACATGAGTTTGAAATCTTTGAATTAAACTCAAAATTTTGGAAGGTTATTGATGCAACACCGGACTGGATGATATAATTTTATCGTCGTGGTTTGATTCTCAAGGGCAATACTTACTCTTTGCTCAAGAAAAGTCTCCATCAGATTTGGTTGATTTTTTAATTTGTTTCAATTTTACAACAGAGAGCGTGTCTACCTTGCCTTTTCACTCTAATCTTTGTAGTATTGTGAGTCTATCGAGTGTTATAGATGAAAATCTTGCAGTGTTATATTAGCAAGCTCGCGGAGAACATACTATGAAGTTATAGATTACTAATAAGATTGAGTTCAATGCAGTGTCATGTAGAAAGTTGTTCTTGATAGTTAATACAGAACAAGTCATTGGTAGTGGTTTTTGCAAATGCATGGAGAGTTTCTTCTTTGATCAGAAGAAGGTCGTTATGGTTCTTAATAAAGAATTAATTGCATATATAATTGTATTTCGTCCCATTAGCAAAAACATAGCTCTCATCCATGCTGGTTCTCTTTGGAGTTCTCGCATAATTCTGATTTGGTTCAACCATTAAGAAGTTTATCTTCTCCTACTCTTTCCTCTCTACTAGCTTTCTTCATATGGGTAGATTTTTTATGTTCATTGAGTTCCATTGTAAATAGCATCCATTTTTGTTCTTATAGAAAACCAGTTATTAAAAAATGTTATTTTAGAAAAGTGAATCTCGGGGAATCATCAGACAATAATTGTTGGACATTTGTGTGCTCTTACTTTCCAAGCTCAAAGCAAATCATGCAAGTTTGACTTCAATGCAACTAGAAATAACCATAATCCATTTATATTGTTGTTTTCTTTACTCGTCTTTGGTTTATTAATTTGTATTTGAACAATTGTTGGTTTATTTTATATAGTCTTTGTGAGTAAATTATAGTGCTAAATTCATTGGGGTGAAATAAATAGAAACTCAAACAAGAGGGGATTTTTGTGAAGTTCTATTTTTATTTGTTGTTTTGTTGGCTTTGGACAACATCCCTAAAAAAGACATTTCTAGATTATTGGATGGTGAATCAGTGAATCCATACAAAAAAAAATCACTCACAATCTGTTCTTGCAATAGACAAAATCTTCTCCTACATGAATCTGTGTTGGCATCACTTAAATCATCGCGCATTTTCTTAATTTGATTCTTTATGCGTGTTTTCTACCATCAATTTTTTTTGGAGCAGATATCATGAATTTCAACTGCGAAATGAGATCATATGGATCCATCAATAGCTTTGATTTCAATCTCAGGCTCGGATCGAGCCAAGGAAAACCTTTGAATGGGCAGAAGATCCAAACACCTTCTTATTCGAGCTTAATTTCACAGTCGAGACCCGCGTGGCAGTAAGCCTTCGTAAATGCATTAACCTGCGTTGAAGCATAGTAGAATCTGATCCATGATCAGAACTAGGCCAACTTCCACGGTCAAGGATATTCACGGTAAGATGCGGGGTTCATCTTTTGGATTAGGTCCATGTATTGGGATTTTGAACAAGGATCCTAGCTTGTTAAGAGATCTGGTGGGTTTCATGATAGGTGAAGGTAAATCTAGTAAAAAAGTGCTAATGAACAATGTATCGCCTGTTTTGGATTCAGGTTCAAATAAGAGTCCTTATTCCATGGAAGTTTGGATGATTTGTTGTGTAAATCAGGTAATTCGATGAACAATGGTGGTAGTTGGGGTTACACCTGAACACGAACTCTGGTGGTATGAATAATGGTTTAATGCTAACAACAATGTTAAGAGTCAAAATATTGGAGGTCCTTTAATGAAAAGTATGTCTAGCAGCAATGTAAGTGGATCTGGTCACACTGTGAACAGTGATCTGTGGTTCTTTGGTTGGTTTCGGATCAAAGTCATCAGGTAGCATCAATTCTGGAAGTATAAAAGGAAAAGTTAACAACAACGCACAAAACAACGAGTTTAGGGACTTTCTGAATGCTGAGAAATCGAACACATTCCCATCTGGCGAATTTACAAGTAGCTTTAATGCCTCAAATATTGGTTTTGGTGTGAAATTAAGCACTCCTCAGCCTGTGAATGCAAACGATGATCCATTGGAAATGTTCTCTAGTCCCAATACATTTGTTGCACATGTTACGCCACATACTAGAGATTGGGATTTGAAATTTTTGACGGTGGGGTCGATTCAGATAGCAGTTCTACCACTGAGCTTAATGGGTTGCCACTGAGGATGTATATTGAAGTTGGGAGGATTAGAAAACATAAACATGGTCAAAGTCATGAAGATCTTGAGTTAAAGAGAAGTCACGAGCAAGACACAAGTTGTTGTTTAATGAGATCACGTGCAAAACAGAGACGATAGGATCATATCGAGAAAGAAAGAATCTAGGCAACAAAAGATTGTATGTCTTGAACTATAAAAGAGACGTATATTGTAAACCTAGTCCTTTAAGAACTTAGTTGAAAGATTTAGAGAGTTAGTGAATTGAGCTTTATGTTTTAGGTTATCGGTTAGAGTTGAAATAGATTTACGTTGGTTTCTTTAGTAGAGTAATTTTCAACAAAGAATAGTTTTTTTTGTATAAAAAGATTATTGCTTAATAAATCATATTTCAAAGTTTTAAATTTGGTGTTTAAAAATTGTCATTTTCAGCCACCAATGGTTTCTTATCGACTAAGAACAAAACTAGCATGTGCAAGACTTGCTCTACAAAATTTCATATATCTTGAGTTTTTGACCGAATTTATGCTTATGAGACTTCAGGTAGGGGTGTAAATCGGGCCAGCCCACATCCAACGGGCCCAAATCCGCGAACTAATTTTTTATTGGGCCGTGGCGGGCTGGCCCATTAAGACCGCATATTAAATGTTGAAGTCCAGGCCCGATCCGCTTAATCCAGTGGACTAACGGGCCAGCCCGCAGACTAAAACAAATCTTATGATCAAATGACAAGAAATAAAATCAATTAGTTGTGAATAGAACCTACGAAGACCACCTACAGAGAGAAACACTCTTCACACCAAGCTACACGAATTTATTTGACAATGATTTTACGGAAAAACAACTTATTCAGATTTCTTTTTGTAGTTGTACTCGGACCGATTCCTGAGAAGTGAGAACTAGATGATTACTATAAGGCTACTAGAATCACCTTCCTATTTAGATGGTTTAGGATTAGAGAACACAAAACGTGCACCACATCGCCAAAACAGCTGAGTGTTCTAGACGAAACTAAAAAAAAAACATTTGAGTTCCCATTATTCGTGATAGTATACTCTTAATCAACCATAAACTTGAAATATTAACGATGTTTGAGTATCCTGGTATGACCTTGGTCAATAGTTTTCCAATGACCCAAGAAACATTAACGATCACGTTTGCCATAAATATAATACGATTAGCTTACAATATCAAGGATCTCAAGCACCATTAGCTTGTTGACATCCACGTTTGGTCCGAGCTGCAAGAGGCCTTAACATAACAAGTTGTAAATGTCACTTTCAATATCAAGGAACTCAGGCAAAAGTGGTGTAGGTGGATTATCTTTACTTAATCAGATGTGAAGATCAATAAACAGAATTGAAGAGAAAGAGGTTCCCCGAGCTTCCGAGTTATAGACATAACACTCTGACTCATCCAAAATTCCATCAATGCTGCTAAAATTCCAGCTTAACTTATGTACTTATTGAATGAACAGGCATAACTCAAGTTATAAATCATATTCTCTTGCCATATACACAGCCAAACAAACCGAATATATTTCCAATAAGAACCATTATTTAAAAAAGAGAAACGCTTACGATAGAGCCGACAACATCCAGAAGTTGAATTCCTAATTAGAGAAGGTAGACAAACAAGTGGGAGCTTTAGTAAACAATTGAGAAAGATTTTACAATATTTTTTGGAGGGTTAAACAATGAATATTAATGCAAACGAATAAAGAAAAAAATACTGCAGGTATCTTCTACATTAATAAGATGAGTATGGAGAACGACTTCCTGAAAGAATTTCTAGAGTTTAACATGTTTCGAAACAAAAAAATTTACAAAATCGAAAAAACAAGATGAATCAATCCTCACAGATTTACCTAAGCGGTGAAGCTCGATGGCTTCGTTAATCAGACTTAATCGAAGTTCCAACAATTTTTCCAAGCTTTCTAGGTTGAAAAATCGGAGATGAATCCCAGAAGTTTTGATTTTGCGGGTAACCCGAAAGTCCGCTGTCCGTCACGGATCTTGTCCATTTAACCCGCAGTCTGTGTCAGGTCAATCCGTGAGACCCGCTTTTTAATGGACATAGATTCTAAAGTCTAGGCCCGCGGTCACTTGGCCCGTTTGACACCCCTAACTTCAGGTTATATGAAATATCATTCCTAGTGAAAACGTGATTGCAAGTAATTGATCAAGATAAAAAGAACATGACCATTCTAGTTCAACGAGCACTTTAATACGAACTCGGAGCTGAAGACCTAATAATAGTTCTAAAGATTGATCCTAGGAATAGAATCGCTAGAAGTATTGTTCACCGCATAATTAAAATGGCTGAATGATCGATTGATTGAGCCACATTTTCATAGTAGTTTCAAAGAAAAATCAAATGCCCTTCAAATCTGTAAAAATATTTCCCATCACTTTTTTCGCAATTGTTTCGGCTCTCATCCATGATCATACGTTTGTGTGTTCTTTTTTTATTTGTTACGAGTTATTCAGTAATGACTTAGCTTATGCAGAATGTGAGTTATTAATGTACTTTTTATTTTTCTAAGAGATCAATATACGTACACTAGAATTAAATTCGGGCTATTGTGCGTGATTTGATTTTTTTTTTCTTTTGGAAAAAAAATACTAATAAGATTTAGTTTTTAATCAATAATTTTAACCTATATATAATTATGTATTTGAAAATAGGAATATAAACATAGTGTGGTAAGCAAATATAGGAAATTGATGATTTTGTTACTTGATATATTTGAATATATTTATTTCTGAATGATATAAAAATTGTTATTTTTAAATTTAATGATCAGGATTTAAAACTCACATTTAGGATTCAAACTATAAGATAATTTCAGCTTATGATTTTCTTGAAAATTATACCCTATGAACATTAATTGTAAATAACACATCAATTAATGTGATTTTGAGTATTGAAGTGTATTATGATTTGTTTGATAAGATATATGAAATATTCATATTTGATTTGCGGAAAATATGAAAATTTTAAAAAACTACATATCGCAAGTTTATCTTTGGGCATAAAACCCGATACTCGACATATAATCGAAATTGATTTGTATTAGAATAACTGAACTCGAAAATACCCAAATAGATCTTCAATTTTTGTACAAAAAAAAAACCGAATACAAATCCGAACCGGAACTTAATCAATAACTAAATGGGTACGCGATATATTTTTATTAAATTTTAGTTTTATAATATTGTTATAAATTTTGAATTTTACATAGAAAATATTCAAATCCAAACTCGATCTATATCGAACCAAACCTCATATGAAAAATAAAAATATCTGAATAAGTTTTAAATCGAACCAAACCTCATTTGAAGAATAGAAAAATCTGAATAAGTCTTAAATCAAAAAAACCAAAAACGTGAATTAGATAAACCAAACCCAAATGAACCCTACAAAATACATGAACATGTCTTAAATCTATTATCCAAAAAAATAAACCCAAATCCGAACCATAACCAAATCAATAACCGAAATTATTAAATTTTAGATTTTTTAGATTTAGTCTCAGTTAAATCTTTATTAATTTTAAATTTTATATTAAAATATATAATTAACCTGTAGTTATGAACCATATATTAATTTTAGTCCAAAAATAAAAGTGTCTTTTGTTTACTTAAAAAAAGATATTGTCGATTGTTACCAATTGAAAAAACATTTTTTTAAAAGAAAAAACACGAAATATTTGAACATCCATGTTTTATTGATCATTATGATAAGCTCGAGCTATAGTTAGGATAGAGTTGAACATTAATCGTAAATAATTTGTAAAATTCACGTTGTAATAAACGTGAACTTTTCTTTTCAGGCACTGCGTAAGGAGCGTGTGACGTATAACGCATATTACACAAATTTAATCTTATTACTACTTCTTGTCATCAAATGATAATACTTTAGATGAAGTTATTTGGTTTTTTTGTTTTTCAACTATCTATTTAGCTTATTTTATGAATCCAATTTATATATCATAATCGAGTTTAGGTTCTTAAACTGATTGATTGTAGATGTGATTTGGTATTTCACTATTTCCTAGTTCTCTTACAAAAGATATGTTCTTTTTGATTTTAATCAATCAATTTACCGAGAAAAAAAAGATAGTATAGTCGATTGCGTGTATATAACACCATTGATATTTTGGGAGGACTCGAGGCTCGTGGACGCAAAAATCCAATTACCGAACAAATAATTAATGACATTGTCTTACGTTTTGTTTCCAGATGACCTTAAAAAGAGCTTCTAATTTTTGTCGTCATATGGATTACTCTTTACTTTGTTGTAACCGTCATGTACTAAGGAATATAAAACTATGTCAATACTACTATCTTATAATAATCATAATATAGTACTTTATACCATGAAGCATTTATTTTCGTCTATAAATACACGTTCTCCTTCACCGAAGACACCTCCTTCTTAAAACCCACTGTTAGAGAGATAACAAACATTGAAAATGTGTGGCGGTGCTATTATTTCCGATTTTGCTCCTCTTGTCACCAAGGCTAAGGGCCGGAAACTCACGGCGGAGGAACTCTGGTTTGAGCTCGATGTTTCCGCCGGCGATGACTTTTGGGGTTTTTATTCCACATCTAAGCTTCAATCCACCAACCAAGGTCAGTAAATGCTCTCTCTCTCTCTACGAGTAGATCATAAGAAAAATCATTGAAAATTATTTAGCTGAATTTGTAGATGTTAAAGAGATTTTGAATGAATTTATTATGAGGATTTTTTAAGTTATTATGTGAGGGTAAAATGTAATTTTGGGAATCCAATGAAATTTTTGAAGTGAGTGAGAAAGAGCAAGAGACAGCGGAGAGGAAGCCGGTAACGGAGAAACGGAGGAAGAGGAAGAACGTTTACAGAGGGATACGTAAACGTCCATGGGGGAAATGGGCAGTGGAGATTCGAGATCCACGAAAAGGCGTCAGAGTCTGGCTTGGGACGTTTAACACGGCGGAAGAAGCCGCTGTGGCTTATGACGTTGCGGCGAAGCGGATCCGCGGCGATAAAGCCAAGCTCAACTTTCCAGATCTGAATCATCAGTCTCCTCCACCGTCTTCGTCACCTTCAGAATCAATAACCGATCAGGCTCCAGCGAAGAAGCCTTGCGTTTCTTCTTCTCTTAGCGAGTTGACTCAGTCGGTGGAGTGCATTGGGTTAGGGAATGGGGACGAGTTTCAGAGACCGAGTTACGGATATGAACCGCATTACGATCTGAAGCGGCATATATCGAGCTTAGAGTCTTTCCTTGAGCTGGACGGTACCCCGGCGGAGCAACCGAGTCAAGTAGATGAGTCCGTCTTCGAGGTGGATATGTGGATGCTTGACGATGTCATCGCCCCGTTTGTATGAAAATAATAATAATATAAAAAAGTGGTCATATAAAGTCTGTAATTTATATAAATATGTAACCGCCGTTACAGTGAAGGTTTTGCCGTTATACGAGACTGTTGATGATGTCTGGTGTGTTGTGTAATGTGCGACTCCAATCGAGCGTTATTTTATAGTTTGTGATATCTGTTATTTTTCTTTTATGGAAAAATATCATGTTTATATACATTTGTAATATATTATTTGCTAATGCTGATTTGTAACAAATAATAAAATTGCAGCTATTTTGTATATATTATTTACCGCGTCTTGAATTTTGGAAGGGAAACGTAATAGTCATGAAATGAATCAAAATTGGCTAGAAATTTATAATTTTATATGGGTTAAACCTTTTCCATTGTATTGATATTTACTTCATAGGGGTTGTTAATTTTAGGTTGAATATGTATAGGCTGTTTTCTTTGACGAAAATTTCCTAGTTTGGTAAAAGTTTAAACAAAGGGTAAATACTTTTGATTACAATATGAAGAGGGAGTGAGAGATGTTGGAGGTGGATTCGAGATCCTACTTCGCTCCACGGAAAACAAGAGGTCCAGCACGCTAAGTGTTCAACTCGGCAGTATTATCGAAGTCTCTACTTGGATTTCCTAATCAACTCGGAGTAATTCCTTCTCGGAATACCGCTAAAGCTTGAAGGAAGTCGGACGACATGTCATCAAACGAAGAAATGGAAATTTTCCAATTCGGACATGGAAAACTTCCGAAAATCTAGCTAGAATCTTCTAGATAAGACCAAATCTTAGAAATTGTATATTTTACTTTATCGAATATACTTTGTAACCGCCTCTATGTTCTATAAATAAAGGGTCAGATCCTCCCAAAAGGAGGAGCTTTTTGGCACATATTGAGCAATAAGAGTAACTCGTCAAAGTCATTACTTACGTGATACTCTTTCTCTCTGAATCTCTAAAGAATTCTTGCCTAGTCTTCTTCATCTTTAATCAGAATTGCGGTTTAGTCCCTTGTGCTATATCCTTTTCGAATAGTTGGCGCCGTCTGTGGGGAAGACATTGAAAGAATTCTTAACCCAGGAGTAAGGAGAATCTACGCGAGGAGAATGGCAGAAGACGAAATCGCCATCAACTCGCCAGAACGGAGAGAGACGAACCTCCAAGAACACAACAACGATCCACCAGTTGGATCACCTTTGAACTCAGTCCAAACTCAGGGAGAAATTCGAGATAACTTCCGAGAGCAAACTGAGCTCCCTGGTATACCTCAGCGACCATCTTCAATCGAAAACTTGTGCGCAATATGATAACGCAATATGAAACATGCGACAAGAGAAACTCGGAGAGGCTCGATCGGATAGAGTCTGGTCTAAACGGAGAAAACTTTTCAGCTCTGTAAAATAACAGAGTGGATGAAAGAGTAATTGCTAGTGTCCAAAGGAACTTGTTCGGAGAAGTCCCAAGTCCAAATGCGGCCAATATAGTCGGATATGAGCAACTCGAAACTCAACAAACGCCAAAGCAGTAAACATCAACAATAATGGACGCAGCAGTGGTGAACAACATGATGGAAGACATAAGGTCACAACTCCATCAAGCTACTAGTTCGGCACTAAAGATTGGAATAATCCTAGCCCAAGCTTGGAACTAGCCCTTCGCGGCAAAGCTAAAAAAAGTCTCGGTTAATAGATCATCGAGAGTGAGATGTCCCTTGTACGATGAGACAACCGACCTAATTCAATTCATGAGTGCCTTCAACATCATGATGAATGGAGTTACCTATAGCCCCAATCAAGAAGATGCAGCATACTGCCAACTCTTTGCCGAGTATCTAACTGGCGATACTCTCACTTGGTTTACCAAGTTACCGGCAGGATCAATTGATAATTTCAACAAACTCGCCGAACTCTTCATGAAGCAGTACGCCTTGTTCGTCAATCAAGACACCTTGACTGTCGAATTGAGGTTATTAAAGCAAGGATTTGACAAATCCCTTAAATCGTACCTCAGACGGTTTAAGAAAATCCTGACTAAAGCAAAAGTTAGTGACGACATGGCAATCAAAGCCTTAAGAATCGGAATGGTCACGGATGAAGCCCTATGACGAGATCTCTTCGTTAATAGACCAAACACCATCTCAGACGCTCTATGTAGGGTCAGTGAGACACGTGGAGTACGTGGAAGAAAAGCATATTCTCCCCAAAATACAAAGAACTCATAGCGACACTGGATCCAAAGAGACGAAAGACGAGCACCAAGAGCCGAGACAGCATAACTACAAGGGGAAGTACAACTAGGCTAACGTTTTCCAAGTCGGTGAAACTGAGAACCCGACAAGAAGAAAGCCATTCAACAACACGTACAACCGAAACAAATATTGTCCTTTTCATAATAGAACGGGCCATTCTACCTCGAGATGCAAACAGTTGCAAGAACTACTTGCTCAGAAGTATAGCAAAGGAGAGGTCGAACTCTCGAAAGAAGAATCTGAGAAGTTTAAGGCACAGAAAAGAAGGGAGGCCGAGTTGCGAGAAACAGCTAGCAAGGCAGCTCACCAAAGTGGTGAAAATAAAGGAAAACCAAAACGACAAAAACAAGATGACAAGGTCAAAGATGTCGATCCCGCAAGAGTAGACGTCAATGTAATCATGGAAGCATTACAATTCTGTAACAACACCATACATTTAATCAAAAGATATGAGCGGAAAGTCGTAGCAGCAGTTAATCTTGAACTGGACGAAGAAAGGTTTGGGGCAATGAACTCGGAAGTAACTTTTATGGCAAAGGATACATAAGGAGTAATC
This sequence comes from Lepidium africanum, assembly GCA_900406405.1. Classification (NCBI taxonomy): domain Eukaryota; kingdom Viridiplantae; phylum Streptophyta; class Magnoliopsida; order Brassicales; family Brassicaceae; genus Lepidium; species Lepidium africanum. The sequence goes on from OVAX01000033.1 coordinate 44,570, forward strand.
TTTCCTCATAATGATCTATTAGTCGTAAAATTACGAGTAGCTGATTGCGACGTATCTTGAATTCTCATTGACATGGGAAGTTCGGTAGATCTAATCTTCAAATAAACACTAGACAAGATGGCACTCTCAAATCTCAGACTTAAACCTGTGGAAAGAACATTCACCGCGTTCGATGGAAGGACAATCAATGCAATCGAAACTGTCAAGTTGGCAATTCGAGTTGCCGGAATAACAAGATGGGTCAAACTCTTGGTAGTGGACAAACCACCGATCTACAACATGATCCTCAGCACACCGTGGATTCACTCGATGCAAGTAATCCTCTCGACTTATCACCAGTGTGTGAAAATTCCGACGAGTAAAGGAGTTTATACTTTACGAGGAGACCAGAAGATATCCCAAAATTGTTTCATCACCGAGTTAAAACTCCACAACAAGTCTTGCATGATCATGGTGACCATTAAGAAGAAAGTATTATTGGAACCCCCTGTTCCCGAGAAGCTGGATCAATCAAGCGTCGAACTTATCAACATCGACTTAACGGACCCCTCAAAGTGCGCGAGTATTGGGATCAACTTGAATAAACCAATTCAGGAAAAGTTAATCCAACTTTTGGTATAGAATGTGATGACTTTCGCATGAACCGCCAAAGGCATGCCTAGAATCGACCCAAAAGTAGCAAGCCATAGACTAAATGTCGATCCAACGTACAAGCTAATCAAGTAAAAAAGAAGAAAGCTTGAACCAGAAAGAACTAAAGCTGTAATTGATGAGGTCCAGAAATTGATTGATGCCGGATCTATTGTCAAGGCCCAATATCCGGATTGGTTGGCTAACCCTGTAGTCGTTCCTAATAAAAACGAAAAAAGGTGAGTCTGCTTAGACTTCACTGATCTCAACAAAGCATGTCTAAAGGATACTTTTCCACTCCCAAATATCGACAGAATCGTTGATGCAATAGCTAGTAATGAGCTTCTTTCATTCATGGACGCATTCTCAAGATATAACCAAATTAGCATGCATCCAGAAGATATGGAAAAGACATCATTCATAATGGAGCGAGGCATTTATTGCTACAGAGTAATGCCATTCGGCTTAAAAAATGCGGGAGTAACTTATCAGCGCTTAGTGAACAAAATGTTCGCAGAACAACTCGGGCAAACAATAGAAGTCTACATTGACGATATGCTGGTCAAGTCGCAAAAAGTAGAAGATCATGTTAAACATTTAGCAAAATGCTTCAAAACATTGAACGAATACTATATGAAGCTAAACCCGGCAAAGTGCACTTTTGGAGTGACTTCAGGAGAGTTCATTGGATACATAGTTACGCAAAGGGGGATCGAAGCAAACCCGAAACAAATAAAATGCTCAACAGCGGCTAATTGGCCAAATAGCAGCGCTAAACCGGTTTATCTCATGTTCTACAGATAAAATGCCTCCCATTCTACAGTCTATTATGGGGAAACAAGGAATTCAATTGGGACAAAAGATGTGAGAATGCTTTCTCCGAGTTAAAGAACTATTTGTCAACACCGCCGATTCTCGCAAAACCTGAGGATGGAGAGCCATTGTACCTATACATAGCAATCTCTACCTCAACAGTAAAAAGTGTGCTAGTCCAAGATGATAGAGGAACTCAACATCCAATATTTTACACGAGCAAAGCTTTGGATGAAGCTGAATCAAGATATCCGACAACCGAGAAGCTTGCGCTTGCAATAGTGAATTCGGCAAGAAAACTACACCCCTACTTCCAGTCACATACTATCATAGTATTGACGAATCACCCACTACGAACAATTCTGCATAGCCCAAACCAATCCGGAAGATTAACCAAATGGGCCATCGAATTAAGCAAATACGATATTGAATACAAGGGAAGAACGAGTGCAAAATCTCAAGTCTTAGGGGATTTCTAGATCGAATTAACACATGAATTAGAGCCATCTGAGTCAGAAAAGGCGCGCAAGGCTTGGAAGATCTACGTAGATGGATCGTCATCACAACATGGTTTCGGAGTCAGAATCCGACTTGAGACACCGAAAGGAGAAGTCTTAGAACAATCCTTCCGACTAGCATTTGCTGCATCAAACAATGAAGCCGAATACGAAGCGTCGATCTTAGGGATCTGACTGGCAAAGGAAGTCGGTGCCACATAATTAGAATGTTATTGTGCACAATACACAACAAAGTGTGACAAATGCCAAAGGCATGGACACATTATCCATACTCCAACTGAAGAACTAGCGTCAACAGTGATGCCATATCCATTTATGCGATGGGCAATGGACATAGTCGGAACATTATCGACATCTCAGCAGAAGTGTTTCGTGCTTATAATGACCGACTACTTCTCAAAATGGGTTGAAGTAGAGTCCTTCTCACATATCAAAAACAAAGATGTAGTGAAGTTCGTATGGAAGAATATCATATGCTGACACGAACTACCTTATGAAATTGTAATGGACAATGGGTCTCAATTCATCTCGGTGAAATTCACTAATTTTTGTTCTAAATGGAATATATGAGTAAATAAATCCTCTCCGAGAAATCCACAAGGAAACGGGCAAGCCGAAGCTACAAACAAGCAAATATTGGATGAGATCAAGAAAAGGTTAACGGAAAAGAAAGGAAATTGGGCTGCCGAGTTAGATGGAGTACTTTGGTTATATCGTACGACACCAAGACGCCGGACAGGACAAATCCCTTTCTCCTTATCTCATGGAATGGAAGCAATGGCTCCCGCCGAAGTAGTAATCCCAACTTTGCGCCGAGAATGCTCCCCCAAGAACGAGAATCCCAATAATGAGGCAATGGAAGCAAGCCTCAACGACTTGGAAGAAGAACGAAATGAAGTACTTCCCCGAGTTCAAAATTATCAACAATAGGCAGCAAAATACTACAATAAAAAGTTCGAGGGCGACACTTTACAATAGGAGACTTGGTTATTTAAAAGGTGTTTGAAAACATAGCAGAACTCAATCTTGGGAAATTGGGCGCCAACTGGGAAGGCCCATATATCGTTTGTGAAATCGTAAAACCAGGAGTTTACAAGATTGCAACAATAGAAGGTGAGATGATTCCACAGAGTTGGAATTCTATCAACCAAAAGAAGTACTACTACTGACAACTTGCCAAACACACTATTTAGTGCCCCTCATTCTACTGTCAAAAAAAAAATATTAATAATAATAATAATATAAATGTAATCAGAACTACGTCTTGGCTTGATCTCTGTGGGGCACGTAGGTAGCCTTCAGGTGCAGCTAAAAATAAATAAAATCATTATAAGTCCCATCTCGGGTCATAAAAAAAAAGAATAATAAGAATAAGGGTTACACCCTAACTTCTGAAAAGACGAGATAAAATTCTCGCAAACAGCGAAAACGAGTCTTAAAATCTCGTCGGGTCTTAAAATCCCATTCCAAACAGCCAAGTCTTAAAATCTCGTCATGAAGAAATTCTCGAAAATAATAGAGTTGAAACCAAGAAAGTCCACTAAACCGAGACCAAGTTCTCATAACTACAAATAAAGTCTTTGGCAAAACAGAATTATCAGCATTGAAAGCCGAGTCTTAAAATCTCGCCGGATCGCAAAAATCCCACTCATACATAAGCCGAGTCTTAAAAGTTTTGCCGAGTCCCTAAAATCTCGCTCTATCTTAGCCGAGTAAAAAACCTCGCACAAATTAAGCCAAGTCTGAATCTTGCCGAGTCCCTAAAATCTCGCTCTATCTTAGCCAAGTCAAAAACCTTGCACAAATTAAGCCGAGTCTAAATCTCGCTATATCCTAGCCGAGTCAAAAATCTCGCACAAACTAAGCCGAGTCTAAATCTCGCCGAGCTATTTGAGAATGCTCGAAGAAATAAAACTGTTGTCAAAATAAGACGAGTTAACTAAAATTTTGCCAAAGCCAAAGATTACGAGTCTTAAAACTCATTAAAAGTAAAAGGAGTGACTGCATTTTATACATCAAAGCAATGTTTTTACAAAAATCTCATTAAAGGGAAATAACATGTCTAAAACAAAAAAGGAAAAAGAGAGACAAAAGGACAAAATTTTTAAGCGCCAGTCTCGGGCTGCACAGCTTCAGCATTTTCCTTCTCAACCGAGTCATCCTCGACGGGAACTTTAAAAAGAATAATATCTCTGTTTGAGCCATATTGGTCAGAACCCCGAATAGGTACGGAGAAAATTTCAAAATCCTTTATACTAACCTTGGGAGCATCCTCCGACCTAGAAGCAGCGATTTCGTTTGGGTCTGCCTTATACATAAGGACCTCATTCCAAGCCAGAGCAGCTTCCTCCGGAAGAGGAGACTCGCAAAACTCGAAACTCAGCATGACCAAGTCATTCAGAAAGAGATTCTTGACAAGTTCCTTCTCAACCAGAGCCTTGGTCGAGGCAAGCCCAGAAGACCCGGCAAAGATTAGATCATTATCAACCAGAGACTTCCTCTATAGTAGACGCTTCAGGAGCTCATCATAACCACACATATGAGCATAACTCAGGCGATTGCTTAATCTCATGTCAAGATAGTCAAAACGGTCAGAGATCCTCTTGAGTTGCTTAGCCAAAGAGACTAAAATGAAAACATGAAACCCCATGAGAATTTCGGATGAGCAAAAGAATAAAACGTTAAATCTTACCTCAAAAAGTTTTGACTCTGTTCTGAAGGGAGGAGACTGTGGCTTTGTTCTTTTCAGCAGCTTGGGAAACAGAGTCCTTGAAATCGGCTTCAGACTGTGAAGCATCCATAAGAGTAGAAATCTCCTTCTCATAGTTGAGAGATTTCAAGCGCTCTGCCTCCAACTCAGATTTAATCCGAGCCAGATCAGTCTGAGCCAATGCTAGAGTGGACTTAGCTTCAGCCGCTTCCTGATGAGACTTCTTAATTTGATTTGATAGCTCATCAAAACGCCGAGAATTGTTTTCCTCAGAAATCATAGCCTTCTCTTTTCCAAGAAGAACCAAGTTCATCTGAGCCATCGCGTAAAGATAAGGAGAAAGTAGGAGAGAATAAGAAAACTTAAATCTAAGTAATCCAGTCGGGTAGAATAAATCAAGTTGAAACAAACTGAGAATAGAATCTTCACCGACTATATATACTCTTTCCTGTTGTGCATCTCAGAAACAGGAGAAAGATGCTCTATCGTGTCACTGAGAAAGCACATTAAATTGGCTCCCTCATCACAGTCTTTAATAGGCGCCGACTCCCCAAAGAAATACTGAAATCGGAAGTCTCATCTAGATGTTGGCACGGAAGCTCTCCCCTTCTTAGCAACAGGAGCTTCAACAGGAAGAAGAGGTTCTTTTCTCTTAGAGGATGCCTTTCAGGCAACCTTGAGAGCAGTAGCACGACCTGGTAACATCGAGCAATGTCTAATCACCTCGTTAGCTAAGCACTTAACAAAGGGAATTTGGCGAGAAATGTTACCTTTACAAGAAGAGTTGATAGCCGACTTCTTCTTTTCGGCTCCTTTCTTCAAGTCAGAAGGGCTGGGAGGAGATTCAAGATCTCGGAGTTTAACAAGGCTTTTCGTCTTCTTCCTCTTAGAAGACGGGGAACCCTCAGAACCCTTGCTGTCCTTCTCAGTAAGATCAGCCTTGGCCTTAGAGGCCGGAACGACAGTTTCCTGAGACTCTAAGTTGATGACTTGAATTTCAGAGGAAATAGATGGCTGGCAGCCAAGTCCCCTTTCGGAACAGAGCCTGGGAGCAGAAAAGTGTCGACGTTGGCCGGGGAAGAGGAAATATCCCCCAGAGTGGCATCCAAGTCACCAAAAACAATGGGCATAACGAAGTCGTCAACCCCCATTTCAGATTGCAGAACTCTTGGACAGAGATAAGACAACTAATCACCGACTTGAAGCAAGTATACTTTCACAATGAGTGAACGACTAAATAGTAGCTTACCCCTCTGGTAACGAGAAGTGGTTTTTCTAAAAAGATCCACCAGGAGACGTCTAAAGTGAAGTCGAGGAACGCTAAGAAGTCTCTGAACAAGTTCCTCATGATTGGGTAATGTAGGACGATCCTCGCGAGGTTTCACTGCAAAAGAAAACTAAATAAGAGCTTGAAAACAAGAGAAAGCCAAAACGCCATAACACCTACAAATCTACCAGTGCCTTTCTCTAAGCATTAACAAACATCAAAGCTCTATACGGGTGAAAGACGTCGATGGCACAAACAAAAAAATAGTGTCTCTTCCAGTCCGTAAGCTTGGAATTCGGTTCATCAAAAAGCCGATTTCCAGACTTTGCTCTAACAAAGAAGGTTCCCTTAGATGCGGAACCTTTACTCTCACAGAAGTCGGTGATATATTCAGAAAACCGAGTTGAGATATGAACTCTCGCCTCGTTACCATGGATCAGGGCACCAATCATATTGGCAATACCAGCAACACCAAGTTGAGTCATCGCGATCCGACGGGCGTAGCAATATCTCTGTAGGAGATCCAAAATTGGAAGCCACATCTTCGCCTCTGTGAACCACCAATCGTAAACGGCGATACACCACGCCGGAGGATCCAAGGGCGATCGTCGGAGCCGGGAATTGTTACCTCGATATTTTCCATGACGGGACATGAGGAATAGAGCTTTGATAACTTCCTCGAATTGATAATCGATGAGCCGACATCAACCCCATCATACAAATTATCTGCATCACTAACCGAGCTATCCGAAAAATTTATATCTACGTTATCTTGAGTCCTACTACTACTACTCGAAGTTGAAGCAGACTCAGAGTCAGAACTCGCGGAATTGGATTCGGATCTATCTCTCTCCATGATGACGATATTTTATATATATGTGAAATAAAAGTCAACTTGGGAAAAAAACAAGTAGAGAGAGAAAGAAGAGAGAGAAGTTACCTCGATGAATCTCAGATGAAAGTAAAAAGTAAAGATAATGAAGCAGTATTTATAGGAAAAGGGTGGAAGTCGAATCAGAGCGGAGCAAAAACACGCGGAAAACCTAGGCGACCGTTCAAGTAACCCAATCACAGACTGACACGTGGACCAAAGGTTCTAGAAGCAGGTAACTTTCCCACTCGGAAATTCCGACTTAATTTTCCGAGTCTGGGGGGACAATTGTTGGAGGTGGATCTGAGATCCTTTTTCGGTCCACGGAAAACAATAGGCCTAGTATGCTAAGTGTTCAACTTTGCAGTATTATCAAAGTCTCTACTCGGATTTCCTAATGAAATCGGAGGAATTCCTTCTCGGAAGACCGCTAAAGCTTGAATGAATTCGGACGACACGTCATCAAACGAAGAAATAGAAATTTTCCTATTCGGACATAGAAAATTTCCAAAAATCTAGTTAGAATCTAAGACCAAATCTTAGAAATTGTATATTTTCCTTTATCGAATCTACTTTGTAACCACCTTTATGTTTTATAAATAAAGGGTCGTATCCTCCCAAAAGGAGGAGCTTTTTGGCACACATTGAACAATAATAATAACTCGTCAAAACCATTACTTGCGTGATACTCTTTTTCTCTAAATCTCTAAAGAATCTTTGTCCAGTCTTCCTCATCTTTAATCAGAATTACGGTTTACTCCCTTGTGATAGACTCGGTTCGAACAAGAAAGAACTTTTAAAGGTGATGAGACTTTAAAAGTATTCTCAAATTAATTAACAGTGTATTTTATCGCTACTATCTTTTTTTTTGATAAAGGACATTAAGATCTAAATTTGTAATAACACGCGAATAAGTTTATGAAATTATTCATTTTGTTATTTGATATTGTGTTACAACAACAAATAAATAATTGTAATTGTGTGAGTTATTTCTGGTTTCATGGTTGACTTTTATAATGTCAAAAGTTCTTGACTATCTTGATATAGATATATTTCTTTTTAAGCAATTCAATTTGTCATTTTTCCTAAAATTCATTTTAGTCTTTCACTTTTGGTAAAGAGATAGTTAAACTCTTACTACGAGGATTATTAGCTAATTATCTAAACTACAAACGACATTTTTATAGATATTATTCAGATATATTTAATTTTTAAAAGATAAATTGAAAAATTTGATTTCTACACCAAATGTTATCATTTACCAATTACATGATATTATGCAATTATTTGAAATTAAACTTGGACATTAAACCATTTCATTATTTATATGGAAAGGTAAATTGATATTTGAAGAATCGGAAAATGGAATTAATAATTTTCCTAACATGTCAATTTAATCGAGATGTTAAATTCTTATATTTTAATCTTGACCTTTCCCAATTTGTTCTCTCAATCTTATGTATACATGAACAAAATTATATATAGATGCATGAACCTCCAATACTAGTTGTCCTAATAAGAATTTTTTTTACTCAATTAAATTAACATTTAAATAAGGCCAACATCCAAAAATACAAACAAAAGAAAAAAGGCTCAAAGGCCCAAACAGAATTTAAAAAAATTAAACCGAAACTATTAAAAGAAAGCATGAAAGCCTAGAACGAGAATTGCAACGTTGAAGCAGGGAACCAAGGAAAACAGAGTGGTCATCTTGTTTTATTCTTGAATGATGCCACCACTTCATATGTATTCATCTCCCTTTCGCGTTTGTTTGATCCACTAGAAGAGCCTGCAGTTCCACTTGCACCAAGGTGAACTTCAGAACTTGTTTTGTTATCCGGAAGGGCATTAACATCCGATATAAACTTGTCATTTTTGTCCATGATAACATCATCAACTGTGACCACAACAGCATCTGTAGTTGTGTTTTCTGTCGGATCCAGGATTGCTGTTAGCAACAGAGATGGAGGCTGAATTACCAAGGACATAGTCGCAGAGGAAGGTTCACTCTCGGAGCTAGTGCTCATATCTCTTCCAGCATGCAAGGGACTGTGCAGATAATCTGATGGTTGAGGCATGTATTTGCAAAAGCACGTGTTGTGAGTTAGCTTTTAGCATGTGAGACAATAACGAGAGACAAGCTCATACAAAAACTCCACTTGAAACATATCACCGCTCTCACAACGGATGATCTTGTCGTAATAAGAATTAAAAGTGGGCCTATATGCTTTTTTAAAGATTGACAGAATCTACTAATTGTTTCACTAGATTTTCTATTTGTTTGACGTTCCAAAAAAATCGTTAGTCTTGTTTAATATTATTCTCCATTATTCGGTCTGATTGATTAATTAAATCATAATCAAATCCCAAAAAAAAACACAAAAAACATCTTAAAAAATTTGAGTCGTTGGTAGCTGGCGACTGGTCGCTGCGACCGGTCACTGAACCAGCGACCACGAAACAAACATGTTTTGGTCATGGTCGCCAGCGACCACCAAACAAACAAATACAATGTATGGTATGCAAAAATAAAATGTTTGAACTAATATTAAAATACTAAAGCCCAAATTAGTTAGAAGTCATAAAATATTTACAATTCTTTCTGTTTATTTTTGTGGGAAAAAGATTTGATAGTATTGAGACCGGTTTTGGGACTAGTTTATGGTTTTTATTTTAGAAAAACTATTTTTTTAGCCAACCATATTCAACATAGAAACCAAAAACTAACTTTTTTGTAGTTTTTACTATAGGTTTTAGAAAGTGTTTTTTTTTGGTTAACAATATATAATTCTTTTCTTTACTATTTAATTATTGTTTGACTAGAATTCTAAACAAATCTATTTAACTTAATAACTTATGACAAATATAAGAAGTATATTGTTATAGATAATGATTTATGATTATAATTTATATGCGTAATTTTTATATTTTAAATATTATTTATGAAATTTTGACAAGTTTTTATTTTTAATTAATAATTTTTGTGGTAAACATTTTAGGGATAATTGGTCAAATGATATAATTTGACCCAACAATAAAGAAAAAAAGATATATATTGTGGATATTAAGTAAGTAACACAAATACCTAATTAATTACGAATGTAACCTTGCCATAATATTATGCATTCTTTATAATTCGGTCATCAAAAAGGAAATAAGAAGCATCTAATACATGTCAACGAAACGTGGTGGCAAAGTCTGTACGCTACAATGCGAAAAGCTTACCTATGGACATAGCCTTTTCAGAGATATTATTTCTGATTAACCCCTATAACATAACACTTAGTTTATTTAATTCAAAATTCAAATACCTCTCTAATGGAGTATTATATTACGGTATAAGCTCATTACTGCAAATAGAAATCGCAAATCTCTGAAACTGTCTGAAGAAGGAGATAGTGGATTTAGTTGAGGTAGTGACCACGCATGGATAATATCTTTGATATTTACTTCTTTGTTCGTTTATAGTATATTGCATAATATATAATTTATATATCTATTGTTTCTATATATAATAACATATATATTCATGTGAGATCGTTATATGAATTTATGGAATGTATATCGTTGTCTGTTTTGGGGTGAATTACATTTTAGGAGGATGACATTAATAATGCTAGGCTCGTTGTGGGTGAGTGGGTTAAGGTAGGAGATGGCGGATGGTATTTTGACTCGCATGAGTGATACCTATGTTTACCTATATGATGGTCTAACTCTATTAGGATTGCTGGATCTCATTAAAACAAAGTTGGGAAGGTTGGAAGAAGATGTTGCAATTAAGCTATCTTATCAGTTTTCAGTCGATGATGGAGATAGTGTTGAACCGAGCTCTATCACTGAGGATGTAGATGTTGAGATATACATAAGAGTGCGAAGGGATGTTGAAGAAGTAAACTTATATGTGTCTGTAGAGGATGAACCGACAAGAAACCCCAACATTCCGATTATTGTTGCTGGAACTCCGTATGTTGTTCCAAATCCACACAACTTCATGAATAGTGACAAAATAGAGGAGTCCATTAGCAACTATGCCTTGAATATTGGTGATGATGTTATTTTGAACACTCAGGGACAAGAAGAGTTAATCGGTTAGCTAATGGCAAGCATCCCTGCAGTCGAAACCCTCAAGGGTTACAAATGTGTTATGGGATGTAGAATTTCTACTGAAGATAGGTTTTCCATACCATATGACAATTCTATAACCGTTTCGGAATGTACAATTCCATGTATTGTTGCTGCTGATAAAGGGAAATGAATTCAAGTTATGCCAGATATGAGAAAATACTCAGTTTCTAGATTTGTATTGGGAGCATCTTCTCGTAAGCGTCGGACTTTCTCTGATTCAAGTACGGACAGTAGATCAACGAGAAGTGAAAATGTGGAGGAACATAGAACATGCCATGATATCCCTTTAAGTGAGAGAGCTCTAAGCATGATTGATGCAATTGTGAATGACCAGAGCTCAGACCCGACATTGTTATGGAGAGATGCTTTTCCAGTTTTAAATGACAGTTGTAGACAAAGTATATTGAGAGCTGCTAAAAAGAATTACAGTAATTATGACAGTATAGTCATTTTATATCATATAGATATCTATATATAACACATATATAGAATTTAGTTTTCTTACATTCTATTTGTTATATATATATATATACATTCTATTTAGTTGATAGTTATGTAGACATCTTATTCATATAGTAAAGATATTAAACTCGATAAATGTCTGGTTGTGTAGACATTGATGCTGCAATGTTTGATGTAAATTATGAAGAAGACAAGCTGTTTGATGAAAGGGTTTTCAAGTCTAAAGCTGAGTGCAGAGTGAAGATTACTATATATGTGATAAAACAGAAATTCCATTTCCGTACTGACCGGTCAACTCCTAGATTTTTTTCACTCATTTGTATATCTCCTTACTGTCCTTGGAGGATATATTCAACATATGTAGATAGCATTGAAAGCTTCCAGATTCGACAATTAAATCTCACCCACACATATATTGTAGACGATCGGAGAAATTTCACAAGTTAGCAACAACCCAAGTCATTGGAGAATTAATGCAAATGAAGTTTCTTGGTATCAAGAAAGTGCCAAATGTTGGAGATATTCAAAAGCGTATGTTGGATGATTTCCATGTCAGTGTATCGTACTAAAGGGTTGGAGAGCAAGGGAAGTTGCAATGGAGAGTTCTTATGGTTCATGCTCTGGTAGTTACACATTATTGCTAGTCTATCATGTGTTACTAAAGAAGGCTATCGAGGGATTTTATGTTTCATAGAGTTGGATAATGAAGAAGGAGGTGTTAAACGGTTCAAGTACAATTTCATATCATTTGGGGCATCCGTTAAAGGATATAAATTCATGAGGAAAGTACTTCATATATCATTTGGGGTTGTCTTCTCTCTGCTTGTTGCCAAGATGGTAACTTTCAAATTTTCCCACTTGCTTTCGGTATTGTTAATAGCGAGAACGACGACTATTGGGAGTGGTTTTTGGAGAAACCTAAAGTGTTTGTGGATGATTCTACAGACCTAGTTTTCATATCAGATAGGCATAACAACATATACGCTGCCTTGAGGAAGGTAATCCACGATATTACTCTATATACACATACATATATTTCCAAATATAATTACTATTTATTCTAATATAGTATATCTACATTGCGCATAACTGTGTAATATACATTTCTAGTCACTTATATCAATGGTTATTAATACTATATATCAATATATAGTATCACTATATATATGTACTTATATGTATACATCATACAGGTCTATCCATCTGTGACACATGGAGCATGTGTGGTGCACCTATGGAGAAACGTGATGTTTAAGTTCAAAGGGAAAAAGATTGCAAATCTGATGTCAAAAGCGGCTAGAGCGTTTACTGTTTCTTCATTTAATAAGACATTTTTTGAAATACAAGTTATTAGTCCTGGATCTGCTGCATACCTCGTTGATATAGGTAAGATAAGTTACACGGCATGGCATGGTAATATACACATTATACAATAACTTCATGCCCTATCTAACATGTCTATATGTGTCAGATGTACTATAAATTCCAAATTTCTAGAATAATATTACTCTCAATATCCGTCGAAGTCATTGATAATAAACCATTATTCTATCTCAGAATTCCGTCATTGGAGAAGCCATTTCGTGTAAAAACGGTACAATATAATGGATAATAACATTGTCGAATCGTGGAATGCTGTGTTAAAGGAAGCTAGAGAATCTCCTGTGATTTGTATGATTGAGTACATCAGAACAACAATGATGAGCTGGTTTGCCATGCGTAGAGATGCATCAAGCAATCACTATGGAATACTATCTCCATGCGGGTTAGTAAACTGGTCAACACCAACTTTGAGGGTTCTCCTTCTATGGCAGTTATGCCTATTGCTAAGTACGAGTTTCAAGTCACCAAAAAGTTTGGGGACTGCTTCCATATTAACCTTGAAGAGGGTATTTGTTCATGCGCCGAGTACCAGATGCTTGGTATACCTTTTTCGTATGCAATTGCCTATGCTGGTCAAATGAACTTATCAATATCTTAGCTTGTTTTGAGTCACTATCACATTTACATATGGCTGTCTCCATATGCGGAAAAGATTTATCCTATTCCATTTGTGGGAGGTGAAATTGGGCTTGTCAATGAGACTGAAGGTGATTTAGAGTAACTACCACCTGCTTTGCGGAGGCCTCCTCGAAGGCCAAAAAAGGTGTGAATCTCATCACAAGGAGAATACAAGGTCTACACTCTATTTTATTATTGATTAATAGTATTTCTATATATGGTACTTGTATTCCAATTTGAAGGTTTTTTAATTTTTACAAAAGACTACGTCGACGAGCAACAGAAGATGCGCTCGATGTTTTGGTATCGGCCATACAGGGCATCTTGCAAGAACCCAATATAATTAGGGTAACAAAGCCATGTTAGGGTGGGGAAAGGCATGTATATATGACATCAATGAAAATTGCTAGCACGTTGAATGGATCTGAGGATAGCACCTTGTTTATATATCCTTTTGTTTTGTACGCCTTTAGCTGCTTATTATTCGAAAAATACGAGATATATTCACATGTGGTGTTATATATCTTGAATTTTCTATATGGATAATATAGTGTGTCTATATATATCTTCAAAGTATATGTACTATTTTAACTATGTGATGCCAATGTAGCCTTTCTTTTGATATAGTATAATTAACCCCCCTTGGTGGCAATATATATTTTAAATTAAATTGCTTGTCTTACATTTCCCATGCATAATTTAGTAATGTAACAACACTCAACTAATACAGTTTTCCATACATTGTTATAGATGGCAATATGTAGAGTATCTATTTCATTATAGCATATAGAAGTACTATTATACAAATAGTGCGCATAATTGATGTAGTTTGGTATATTAACATGGCGCACATACTTTGTCTAGCTATATACAAAATAGACTATTAGTGATTCAGTGCAAAAGCAGTAAAACCATTGCAAAATATCAGGCAAATTATATATATAACAATTATGTATATATACAACAATACATAGTTTTGCGCTTAGACCATCGTCACTGGTATGAACGCAAACAACGATACAAAATTATAAATATTTGGTAAATAGAAAAACTACAAAACTAGTAATTCCCACACTGACTAATTATCAAGTAAATTCAAACTTAATATAAGGTTAAACATCATAATAGTTGTAAATCCTATCAAGTACAGTGAACAATTTACCAACCAAATCATCTAATCACACAATACAACTCAAATGTAAAATTTAAACGTAACTACTGTTTGTTTTGGAATAACTTCTGGATTGAAAGTAACAAATGTATGTATGGCATAGTTGGTCATAGCCACAACCAAATCTACATTTTCTACATGTCGCCATTGTTTATATGACCCAACGTGTGCTGTTCCATGATAAGTAAATCGGCAATTCCAACTAAACCTGAAATTTCAATTTAATGTTTGGTTCAACTATCATTATGAAAATCAAAATATACTAAATAAAACATAATATGAAGATACGTAACAAAAGATACATGTAGGCGGTAGTGTGGCGTGAACCTTTAAGTGTTCAACCTTTAAAGCGTCAAGCGGTTTGTCTTTAACAACCTCTGCAACACCATTTTTTCATATCATGTATGGCAACATGACCGAAATTGGCTTCACTTCTTTCTGTATCTTCTTATCCGATATCAAATCCTTTTGGGTATCCAGAATTGTTATAATCCAAATTCAGATCGATTACCAATCCAACCCAATATTGGTTCTCAACCAACAATGGACTGTATAGTATTTCCACATCAGTGAACCACTTTGGCCGACTGAGAAGAGGAACCCGCGATGATGGAGAAAACATAAAAGATTCTTTCTTTTTCTCTTGATTAAAGCCGGTATGTTGGCATTGCAACTCAAAGAGGAATGAAGATATGTCAAACTCAAACCGGTAGTCTGGCATACTGTCTCGTCGGAACTGTAGAAACTTCACTACAACATTCATGTCCTGCGAGACAGAACAGTTATCATTTGAAGAATTTCTATATCACGCAGTAATACTATAATGTATATTATTACCAACATATTCATCATGGTCCGACCCTCTATAATTTTGAGTAGACTTGTATTTGGCAGCTCAATCCCATCAATAAACCAATGCTTAAAACGCATAATAAGGATATTACTATGTTCTTATTGTATGATGGAATACAAATATAGTAAATATATTATTTACGAACCATATGATGTTTCAATATATAGTACCTCTTTATCGACTACCTCATCTAATGCGTAAGGTTGCATAATAGATGAAAAGTATGCATTGTATCCAATAGGGGCTCATATCCCACTCGTGATTCAGGAGTAATCTACGTATACAAGAATCATACACGTTAATTACCACATTATATATACCAATTATTACGCAATATATACAATTACCATAGTGAAACATGAAATATGTGTTTGACAATATTACTGTTTGTTCTGTTGTAGTGTCATTTGCATTATATTGCACGACAGTATCATCATTTGATTCGTCAATAATCTACATTTACATTCAGGATGTAAGTAATGCACATTATTTATCACATAGGTATGCTATTTGATATAGAAATACAATATACATTATATAATTAACCAAGTATAGAAATGTTACCTTCTGATTAAGAATCTCTTCAGTTGTAGATGTTTGTTTGGCAGCTGTATCATCTGCACCATTAATTATTTGGCGAAGGACCACCAGTAGATACTTCCAACGCAATATACAATGATCATAGATATATAAACGATATCATTATGACTCAATAAATATACCCTTGGGATAGAAGATGCATCAACTACATCATTTTGGAGGGATTCAGGCGCATCAATAGAAGCTGATTCCTCCACCATCTTGCAAGGACATCCAATTGTATATGTATGATGAGTGGTACAAATTTCAGATAAATCAAATAAATTAGAATTATGATATATTTGATACGGGAAATATATAACATACCAACAATACCTGATTTAAAGCAATAAAAAACATGAGGCATTTGCTCATCAACAACAATAATATCTACAGATGCATCCTTACACGCCTAATCAGCAATTATGATAATCAGTACTTTTATAAACCTCCATACCATGTATGTTTAATTAAATACTATATATATATATATATATATATGATATAAGTCACAGATTGTAACAATTTTAATCATACCTGAGCCGCTGCTATAACTGTATTAGAATCAGTTCCTCTTGGACTGCCTTCATCCAATGCGACATTGGGAATAACTTCATTATTTGCCATCGATTCAACATCTTCTGTTACGGAATCTTTAACAGCGACATCAATTGCGCAGTGTTACGACATATCGACACATCCTGATAATCAATAGATTAGACAATACCATAAATATGCATATTATTATATACGTATCACACTGGATAAGTGCAAATAATTTACAAAAACTTTTGGACATGATAAACAAAGCTTACATCATGCTCAATGTTTTCTATTTCATTGACAATGGGGTTAGAGGTCGCATCATCCTGATGAAAATACATATAAAATTAGAAGATACTTGAAAACAGAGTAATTACCATACATATGTTGTATAGCTAGTTCATATGGTGTCAACTGTATATAACTCATACAATATTATTAAATATACGTACGTATTACTTATACACCGGGTATATAGTAATGTCTGCCATTATAAACAGTACCTGAATTACAGTATTTTGGACAACACTGACGGTGTCCACTCCAGAGGGTGTGCTTCTATCAATTTCATGTGCATGTGCATTCTCATCTTTCACAAAATATCATTCCATTGTTATAGTAATTCTATATGCAATGGAATGTATACACACTCATATTGTATTATATACCTGATCTATGTCCATGTCACCCTCGTTTTCGCTTTCACAAATAGTTATACAATCATTTTTGATGATACCTTTTGCATCATCTTAATCACCCGTTGCTCGTATACCAGTGTAATGACTACAACACAATGTCACAGTACCAGACTTAATATTGTGTTATATAATAATAGAACGAACTCAACTGTCTAAAACTATCTCACTTACCTGTTTTAGCTTTCTTCGATACTCGTCCCTCTACGCTTATTTGCGTTGTTGTTGGACGCTTGGCCCAAGATATACTTGAACTAGCACCTGAAAAATGCCTCCTCGAGGTCGTCTTGCTTTGTTTAGGCACAAGTGGATTGGGCTTGCTGATATGCCTGCATTTTAGGACATTTAAAAGCATCATTTAGTGCACATTGCATCCATATTCATAGCATTCTCATCATTCTAGAGTCCCTTTTAGGTTCATATTGCATACATGTTGCATATGGAGTTGTTTAGGTACTTTTAGAGCTATTTGGATCACTTTGGAGCATAGTGGACGTGAGGAGCATCATAGACTTGGACTAGAAGGGGAAAATTGGACCCTATTCAGTTGGACTCTCTCACTCAACTCGACACCCCAAGGCGAGTTAACATTCAAAAAGGCACTATGAAGGCAACTCGGACCCAGTATTGAAGTGAGTGGCGAGTTGCAACCCAGTTTTTGACAATTCACCTGTGCAGCTCGCCTACATGGCGAGTTACTATCCCAGAAACTTATTTTGTTGAATTTTTCTCCGCGTTGACCCGTTTAGGGTTGGGCTTTTTGGACTATAAATAACATTTTTTACCTATTGAGCAAACATAAACGTTTTAGAAACAGATTTGGAGATTCAAGAGTTGTTTTTCTCTATTTGCTTATGGATTTGTGCTTAGATCTTGTACGAATGATTGATTCTCTGACTCAGCTTGTTTAATATATCTTGTTCATCTTTCTCTTCTCTCTCTAATCATGTTCTTCATTTCATTTTCTGGGTTTAAGTTTATTTAAATGATCCTTAAGTAGATTGCTTAGGGGAATTGAGGAGATGGGTTAGATATTGGTAGATTTAGTGTTCTGATTGCTTATCCAAGGTTGTTCATGCTAGATCTCTCCATTCTAGGTGCTCTTCATGCTTACTTCATTCTGGCCATTTGAAATCTGATCTCATGCATTCATGCACACAAGGTGTTTGTAAAAATGCTAGATAGAACCTAGAGTTGGAATCTGCTCCTTTTGCCTAAGAGATTAGATGCTTATGATGTTGGTTAGGCTAGATAGATAGTTCTTAATGCTTTCCATGATGTAGTCACCATGAGAAATGGCTTTGACTATATCTAAGAGAAGGTTATAATTCATGAGAGTGACTCTGATTGCTGTTGTTATCTATGGCTTAGAGATCATCCATTAGGTTGTTGGATAGGTGATTAGTCACTCGGACTGCTGAGATCGATGACCCTTACGCCTCAAGACCCCTCCTCAATTCGTTTATAACTTAGCTTAATCACTTGCATTTCGATTGTAGTTGTTGCTCTGTTTTCCTTTCCATTGCTTTGTTTTTATGTTTCATGCTCTGTTTCAAGCCTACTCTATTTTGTCTTCTTGAATCTTCTAGCTTTGATTAGATTGCGCTTGAATTAGATAGCATAAGATTACCCTTAGTGCTAGCAACACACTTATTTGGTTCGATACCTCAAGTACTACGAGGATTTGATAACACGGAGAGGTTGCAAAATCTTGTTATCACTCGCCCAGAAGTTCTCTCTTCATTGAATAAAGGCAAATACCAATTTTGTCGTCCATCTCGCTTGTGTATTTCTGCAACATTTTTTAAACTCGTTTCTCATGCTCAGTAATAGCTAGCTTCAGTAGGTGGAATATGCCAACGTTCTCACGATCATGAGTGCGTTGTTCACCAGATGGAGTAGTTTGATCATCTCCTATACGAGAAGAGTCCCCAACATACTCCACGTCGTCTTCTCCAAAATGGACTGACTTTGATTTTTTAACTTGAGACTCTTGCAGCTCATCAGCTTTCAGACCACCTTCCTAATTGTTATGATCAAATTCATAAAAATTGGAAAACTTATCCATGGTCTTAAACTCCACGTATCCCTCTTCATCTGAGAATCTGAGTTCCTCTACAACTACATCACTCTCACTGAGACGAGACAGTACGATAGCATATATATAGAGAGCTGAGTAGTTAATATAGACGGTATATCCGGCTATCCATAATGGAAATATTATGAGATAGACATATTATAAAGATGAATGTAGTATATAAATGTAATTACTGTTGTTGTTCTTACATGTCCTTTGTTGTCTAATTTTCTTGCTTTCTAGACGTTAACATTCAGTGTACGTTGCAATACTACCTCAACAACGTCTAATGCTGGAACCTCGTCCTCAAGCGTAGCAGTGTCTCCCAGTGTAAAACCAATAATGGATGGACAACAACATACAGTAACTAACACTAGAGAATGTGAAAAACCTTGAAATGGTTGTGGTCTCTTGTACTAATTGAGCAGGAGTACAAGATTTACCACTCCTGACAGTCTTCAAAAAAGATTCACGGCCCCAAGTGTATGCGAGGAACGTCTCAATATCAGAAAGCATTGCAACCCGCTCCTTGGTAATTACAGTATTTATGAATGAATGACATAATATTCCATCTACTAGAAAAAGAAGTGCTAACCTCAATCTTGACATTCGGTCTTCGCCTTTTTTTCCTTGAAGAAGCATGTCATTTACATGGTATGTGGTTACTTTCTCCATTTTACCAAATAGAGATTTCCAAATCTCATCACACGTAGTAATCAATTTCCCTTTGCCATTTGCCTTTGATTTGGTTTGTGAGTCCACAAGTCGTTGATATGGTCTAGTTTTATCACACTTCAAACCAGTAACTTGTGCAAAGTCTTGTATTAAAAAGCGAACTGGTTTACAAGCATACAACCACAACATCTCAAACTTCTTAAATGTAACAAGGTGCCGGGAAAGCAGATAGTGGAGGAACATGACTGAGAAAGTGTGATTGTCTATCCGAAGAATTTTTTGGAATTGGAATTCCATTAAACATATCCAAATCTGCGTCATCCAATGCAAATTTCAATGTCTCAATACAACAGAGAGTAAAATAGCTATTTACTGTCCATTTTCCACTAGGTTTAAAATCTATCTCAAACATACGGTAAGGAAGTGATTCGTCCTCCATTGCCATAGCTGAGTAACAGACAACATATGAGTATAAGATAACCAATATTAGAAAATAATAAAAACATAATATATTAGACATTTTACATGGTATATGCATTAATTACATTTCACATATAATATGTCTACATAAACATCTTTTTGTAATAGAAATACAAATCAAAATACATTGATTAGATTTACTGATATTAAACTATAAATATATGGTAAACCATCATGTCAAACCATTCAACTTAATGGCTCTGGCCTGAGTATAAGTTATACAATAACAAGACAATCAATTGTCCAGTTAATATACATGACGAATAAACAGTCTGATTGAGTCGCGAACACCATCATCGAAGCAACATGATGTCACATAGTTTATATCACGTTCTCAACTGAATCATATACAATTTTAATAGACTTGATAAATGCATCATAAGAAAAATAGAACTAAAAGAATCTTATATTATCACATATGGAAATCGTCCATATAGAAATACTAAATCTAGTGAATGACAAAGATATTTAACATGCAACATAAATTGCCAATAAGATCAGTATTATACGGTACTTGCATACATGAATCATACACTACTTTGGTGGAAAAATCGATACAAACATATACAGACCCACATAATATAAGGCAACTTGTAGGTAGTATTACCGTATATCATCACATTTTGACACGAATCTGATTCAACTCGACGTATAACATATAAGAATCTCAAGGGATTGGATGCAAATTGTCAGTGCCATACAAATGGTTATACGATTTACCCTATGAAAACACAAAATAATAGTCACATTTTTGTTAATTTCATCGGTATTTCTACGTAGTTTCACATATATAGAAATACTGCAAATAAGGATAACTGAAACAGTCTACCAACATGCAAATCGGAAATTTTGAAATCCATCACTGAATAAATAATAAATCTATAAATCAGACATAAAACTTAGATTGAAACTTATATCAGACACCAATTTCGCAAGAAAACCACGGAAAATGCGTATATACTCAATGTATACACAAGGCATCGAATGTGAATCATAGATAAAACCTAACCCCTAAATAGACAATCAATGGAATTGAATAGAAAAGGAAATATATATGAGATGTAGAGAGATACTTACAGAGGAAGAAGAATGCAATTGGAAAAGATTCAGCCTTTAAATCTCTCTGGTTTTCGCGAGTACACTGTTCATGAACAAAAGAGAGATGAACAAAATGACGAGAGAGACAAGAAAATTAGAAAATAAAGAGTGAGGAAAATGAGAGGGAAAAAGATTTTTGAGATATAGAGGAGTAAAAGAAACTGGTAAGATGTGACAATTTCTTTTGCTGAGATAGAATTTTTTATATAAAATGTTTTGGTTAATAAGGTGAAGGTATTTTTGCAATTAATATACACAATACATAGAATATCATGTCTATTAGAGTTTTATGTTAGATACTGAATTAACAACTTTTTTATGTTATGCTAATTCCCAAAATTTTATTACTTAAATTTAATATCGTATTTTCGTATGTTTAGGAAAAAATTATTTAAAACAAAAATATTAAAAAGAAAAAAAATTTGAAAAATCAAAAAGTATAAAAATTGCCATTCATGTTATTGAAAAACTAAATTTACTGCAAAAATCAAAAATCTAAATTTAATAACAAAAGCTAAAATCCAAAAACTAAAAAAATTGCCATTCATGTTTTTGAAAAACTAAATTTACTTCAAAAACCAAAATCTAAAAAGTAAAAAATAGAAACTAAAGACCAAAAACTAAAACCTGGTTTGTCATTCATCACTAATGTTCTTTATGATAAGTACTCCTTTTTTCTCCTAATTAAAAAACTATAAGAGAGGGAAACAGAAGATGGAGAGAAACTATGGTGTTGTTAAAGCCACAGAAGTGGCTTGCTGCATCCGTAATGAAATGTGGGAAAGGAAAATTGTGGCTTGATCCCAATGAATTCAGTGACATCTCTATGGCCAATTCTCGTAAGATTTGGATTCCTAACTTTCTTCGAAAATTTATTCTATATCAAAGTTTGATTGTTTTATGGATTGTGTTAAACAAAAACTCAGAATTTAAGAGGTAAAAACGAATTCCTCATTGATGTAAACTAAGGATAATTCATGAAGTGATATAATGGAACTTCATTTTAACACTATACTGTGATAAATTAAAGTATGATGACAGTCTTTTTACATTGAATTCATCTGAAAACTGAAATAGAATTTCAAAGAGCTCATTTGAGTTCTAAGACAGCTGTATGAAAGCATATCTCAGTTGATCGGCCTTGGTAGTAGTAAGATTTGGTCTTAAGTTTCATAGCATTGTTTTGCGATTGAGTTTTATAATGTCTCTATTAGAAATTTAGTATTCAAATGGTGTCGATTTTTTTTATGCCAGCAATTATCTCACAACTGTTTTTTTTTCTAAAAGCATAAATGAATCATCTAGATTCATGCATTTTTCTTTAAAACCATATTCATTTGCATGTTAATCCGATTTTGAGAGTGATATTCTTTTAATACCTTTATGGATAATCAGAAATATGGCAGAATATGAGGAAGCTTGTGAAATAAAATTTCACTATTTGGAAACCTACAAAGATCCACTCACTTTCTCGGGTAAGGAGTTTGATCGTGGCCAAGAGGAAGGGTCGTCACTCTAGATATAGTAAAGGCAAAATGTGACATTCCCACATAAAATATCTTCGTTCGTTGCACAACCTTTACTGATTTGATGAACATTGTCTTTTCTAACCACTTCAATGCATCTAGGTTTTCAAGTAAGAGAAAAGGTACAAGAGAGGCTAGGCTACCAACCAAAATTCTTTGGATGAGAAGAATGAGGTTGTTGAGGCATTTATTGAGAAAGTACTATGAGTCAAACAAGATCGATAGACACATGTACCACAATATGTACATGGAAGTGAAGGGTAACGTGTTCAAGAACAACCATGTGCTTATGGAGAGCATCCACAAGCCAAAGGCTGAAAAGGCAAGAGAAAAGACATTTTCTAATCAGTTTAAAGCCAAGCGCGCTAAGAATAAAGGAGAAAATTTGCCATACAAGAGGAACATTTAGCTCATGTGAAAATTTTATAGGCCAATGATGTCACTTTGTCAATTTTTATTCTAATGTTATAGTCATTTCTCATGTTGTATACATTCATTAATAGTTTTGGGTTTGTAAATTTTAGGGACATCCTGTTGCTGCAGCAACACCACTTTAACAAGTAGAATAAGAAACATGTCATGTACATAAAGTTAAATTAGACGAAGATTAGCTAGAAATTTCAAATCTTTATTTTGGGTTTCTGTTTCTATTTTTTGCAGGGTAACAAAGAATTCGAAGAAGTGCTTTAGAGTTAAACTTTTTGCGGTTGAATTTTTGAGCTTACTTGGAAAAGAAGCGTTATCGATATTGTTGGAAATTGTTTTCTTTTGAACATATATATTACAATGTATTGGATCTCACATTGAAATTGTAGGAATCCATCAGTTTTGTTTCTCTTCACGTTCTCTGTACCATCCGTTCTTAAATTCGTCATTTTGATGTTTTGAAGAAGTTGAGTAAAATGTTAAAAGAATAACCAAACTCAATAAGATGAAAAGACTTATTGGAGTAAGTTTTAGTTTTTTTTTCTTTTGACAAAAACAGGTATCGAGATTAGAGATTTATTAATTGATTAGTAAAATTTAGGGAGGAGAATAGAAAATTACCTACCAAGAGAGATCAAATGCTATTGTTTCTCTTTCTAACAATTATCATACAATCATGTTGTTTCAAAGTTAACTGCCTTCTCTCCTCATCAGAGAGTGTTGTCGCCGTTTACCGGCAATATTTCAAGCCATAACATAGGATTAACCTCTATAGTTAATCTCTTGATAATGTCTTGGGTCTTGTTTCCAATTTTTCTCATCAAGTTATATTGTTCTCCTTGTAATTACCGATACAAACTCGATATGTCTGACACTATTCGGACACATATGCAAGACATCTCTCTTGGGATGAACGATGATGCAATTTCTTTGCCCATGGATCTCTGTAATGTTGTTGTTCATAGAATCGACTTGGCCTCTTTGTCCATCTTGGTGACAAAACTACATGCCGAATTCTCCAGAACCATAAACTTTGGTTCATCTTTCAAACGAAGAAAGTGATGGTTTATGTATTGGGACGGAGACCTTGGTCATTTAATTATTGGATGTGTCTTATCCAACTTTGGCATATGCATGAGGTAAATGATGATCATCTCCATACTCATTTTTGGGTGCAAATTTGGGGTACCCTAATTCATCATCTCACATATGGTATGGTCCAACACATTGGACAATTGCTCAGAAATTTATGGGAACAAACTGTGATAATGACTTACTTTTCAATCCACTTCACATTGATTTTTTGGACGATCATAATCGTGCATCTATTGCGTCCCATGTTGTTCTTGAATGGTTATATGCACATAATAACAATTATGTTCAATTACATCATTCATCACAAATTCTTGGTCAATGACTTCAATGGTGGTAACCACCACGCCTAGGTTGGGTGAAGTCTAATTTGGATGCTTCTCACCATACAAGTGATCAACCCTCAAGACCAAACTAGATCATCAGAGATACTACATGTCAATTTCTTCATGCGGGATGGGGTACCTATCAAAGACGTGCCATATGGGAAAAAGTAGAATTTTTATCACTACTTTCGACACTGCATGTTGCGTGTGGTTTTGGCTACAAACATATGAAACTTGAAGGAGATATTCACGTTATTACATCATTTATTAATGGTCATAGACTGAACTATCGATTAGGGACATTCCTTCAATCTATTCATCAATGGTTCCAGATGTATCTTTGAAAAGAAGTGAAGTATAAGTACAACATAAATTCTGTCTCTGGTCTGTTTATATTTCATGTCTAAATTTCCTGAGACAATATGTAATGAGATCTTAATAATGCAATATAAACTATGTTTGACATAAAAAAAATTAGTGATTTATTAATGTTCATTATGATTTTTCCCCAAAAGATCAAATATTAATAGATTTGGCCGTGGTCCAAAATCCAAAAGCTTGGAATACATCTTACCTTACTAGAGTTCAATAAGAAACCAGCCCAAATAACCTTAAAAACTAAAACAAAATAAACAATACTAAAGATAAAGTTGATATAGTGTGGTATCAAAGGCGAATGGGTGTCTTTAGATGCTCTTCATGATTTCTTTGGAGGTCAAAGCTTCCTCGTCGTTTTTCATTTTCCGTTTAGTTGCTACCAGCTGAGTTTCATCGGAGATGCAGTTTCTTTGTGGGATCTCGATTTTCAATTCCAGAGGTGTGGCGTTGACATCTGCCATAAAGGTGTCTTATGAGTTGGCAAGCACATCATCTATTGTAATCCTAGTGTTGTTTATCACATTCTCATTGCTCATATTGTAATCAGGAGATGGGAATGAAGGCTGTGTGATCAAAGAGCCTGATCTGAAGGACTTGTCGTCCGATGATACTTGACTTCCCGCTCGGTTATTCCCTGCATCACCTTCAGCATTTGGGTTGATGAAGTAATCCACGGGCGTGGGAATATAGGAAAAGAAGGTTGTGTTATGTGTCACTTTCTGGCAGTTAAAGCAGAAACGTAAGACCCACTCATAGTATATCTCCACTTATAAGTTGTCTCCATTTTTGCAGGTTACTGCACGGTAATACTTGAGCCTCTTTTCATTGTTAAACTTGATCATCGCTCTGACAAGTAAGGTCTTGTAGTTGAAACCTCCTATAGGTCCACTTCCACCTCTTCTCAGTGATTCCTAGCTATTATTCCTACCGTTGTCTGATAATCGTACTAAAAAGAAAGTTGTCTGATTTGGATCCAGAGCTGGATGGTTGAGAGTAAGCTTCAGTGTGTATCGTCCCGTTTCTCCAATGCAACGAGCCAACCATTGTACAGTATTCGCTGCATTTTTCAATTTAGCGTTCATGTCTGCTTTGGAGTCAAATATGAACTGCATGTATTCCCTGTTGATCAATCTTCCTTTCACTGAGTTTTACAGGCACCTGTCTTTGTGTAGATCTTTCGTGAGCTCTTGGATGTTTTGTTCCCATCAGTTCAAGGGTTTAGCAACCAGACTCCTTTTGTTTTTCTCCACAGTTGTTTTGTAGGCTGGTGATGGTAGGAAGATTGATGGATCTTCTCTCCCGAGCTATAACTGGTTGAGAGCTTGCCATTGATTATTATCCATCTTACTATTTTAGAAGTGTTGATGTTGATCCTTTTGAACTTGTTCCTTTTATAGCTTAGAGCCTTCTCCCTGTTATCATTACCAAGATTCCCATACTTCGTCGCTCATTGGCTATCTGGATTTGGGAACTGAAATACCTCCTTGAGGCGTTGCGTGAGCCAACTTCATCAAAGACAGAATCACACTTGTTTTCCAATCTTCGAGACTCAATAGTGGATCGTTCTGATTAGTTTAGTTTAGCAGTGTGCCACTTGGCATAGCTCCATTGAGTAAACCAACATTTTAGAGTTAAAAAAACAAGAATTATCTTCTTAATATCGTTGCACTTCTCTGACAAGTAATAATGATTACGAAAAAGAGTTGCAAAAGGCAATTATTGTCTAGAGTTGTCAGAAAAAAAAATTTAAAAGAGGATAAATTTGGATTGTTGAGATTCCTACTGGGTTTCAGAAGGGCATCTAAGGAAAGGTTAATGGACCAAAAGGCCTATTTAAAACTGGTGAAGGATTATTAGCTAAGAATTAAGAGCGATGGCAAAGAAACATGCTTAAGGGGATTCGGAGGCCCAGCTTATGTTATAAGACAATGCCTATGTTCTAAATCTGAGCCTAGTTACTAAGCTTTTTAAGAAAGAATGTCAAAATCCTAGATCCTAATATGTAAAAGGCCCAAGATGACTCATAATGGCTTAGCGTGAGATTTGGTTAAGGAAGGCCTGAGCGTGGTTGGAAGAGCTAGTGAAGAAGATATTAAATCCTAGCGAGGGAAAGGTTAGTTAGAAGCTGTAAAGGCTTAGATTAAAACCTTATTGTGCTGTCCGAGGAAGAGGTTCCAGACTGCCGAGCGAGTTTCTTATTTCTTTAGTACTATTAGGATGAAGCTCCTTAATGTGATTTGGTTCTCCTCTTGCTATGTAATCCACCAGTCTTCTTTCATCGACCACACTGTTTGCTATGGTCACTACTTTCTAGTTGTTTTTAGGGGATATATAGCTGAAGTCAATACCCTGAAATTTGTTGATCAGATGCTAACTTTCTTTGTCCATGGTTTGAGTCTTGGCCATTCCAAAGGTTTGGTGATGGTGTTAAGGATCATCTTGTGAGACTTTATGAGCTGGAGGTCAAGGAGACTTTGTAGTACCCATAGGAGACCTCTGAATACTAGTGTTAACTTCGAAGGTATTTTAGGGAGCACGTGTCTAGCGTGTAGGTGAATCCCTATAGCATTATCTTTGATGATCCATGCACCACCGTTGACCTCGTTCTCCTATTTCCATTTTACTTTCCAGTTGACAACCCAGTCATTCACTGTTGTTTTCCTTTCTTGTATTTTGAGCTTTAGTTCTCTGTCTTTGAATCTTTTGTTCTGTTCTAGTTTGCAGATTATTTCCCAGCTTTCCACCTCTATATGCGCCTCGTTGATTGTTACTTGTGGTTCAACTGTAATGTTTTGGATTACTCTCTTGTTCTTTGTTTTCCAAATCATCCAGAGGATCCAGTGAAATTTTTGGAGATTGTTGTTCTTATTATCCCCTCTTGTTGGTGGAGCCATAAGGTATGCAAAATTCGTGTTGAGGGAGTTCACTAAAAAACCATTGGTATGCGAAGGCATATTGGCAGTTGACCAGATTTGGACATGGATCAAGCTCTCCACCATTTGCCAATAGCTCCTCAACCTTTTGTTGGTTTGCTAAGATATCTCTCATGAATCTCACTTGAGTTGGAACTGCATGTAAGTTGTCCACATTTTGAACTTAGCAGCACACTCTTTTGAGCCTTGGTGTAGAAACGACCTGGAAATGAAAGTGGTGGCACATAAGGAGGAGGCTCAGTGGGTTTCCTCTTCTTTTTCTCAACTCCTTCAAGTTCACTTACCTTATCAACAGTGACTTTCTCAACGCAAACCTTGGGCTCATCAACCAATCTCTTTTCAATCTTTCTTTGAACTTCCTTTGAAGTCCCCTTTGAAACACTAGCTACTACCTCAACAACCTTATCCTTCTTCACAATCACTTCAGCTTTCTCAACCTTCTTGATACTCTTGTTTATCTCGTCTTCTTCACTACACTTAGCAACCCATTCATCATATTCCTCACCATCTCCATAAAGGAGTCTTGCAATCTCATCTAATTCACTTTGCTTCTCATCATTTGAAGTGATGAAATTGCAATATTCCATTGGGTTTTGCTCTGCCTTTCCTAGAGCCATATCGGGTGGTCTTTGACTCGTAGATGCAATTTGAGAAAATTGATTGTCAAGAGTCTTCAAGTGAGAGTAAATTTCACCAAATTTAGCTTGTAATTCATTGTAATGAACATCAATTTGTTCTCAATTTTGTCTAACCTCTCATTAGTCTCTTGTTGACCTTTAAATTGTCCATCAACAATTTGCTTCAACATAGCTCTCATGTCAACTTCTTCACTACTTTGAGGATGTTAAGGGTTTTGAATGATGAGGGCCTTAGAGGAGGAATTCTCGGATATGGACTCGCGGGAAGACCTCGGTGGATTGATTCTCGTGAGAACTAGATTGGGCGGAAGTGGGCGAATGAGTACCACAAAGGAGGGTGATGATTCCTTAGATAAACTCGGTCCGATCAAGCTTGGAATCCTCACAAGACCTGATCTCAGTTCTCTCTCTTGAATCCTCAAATATATGAAGTCGACAAAGGCTCAGAACACATGCTTGAAAAAAAACACTTTTACTGAATAACTTCGATGATAACTTGGAAAATACAAAGAAAGATATTAGCTTATAAAGGCTCAAGTCTACAACGGTTCTTAGCATAAAATGAGAAAGAAATTACTTAGAATAAATGATAAAATGGTCAAGTAATGAGGGCCGTCGATCTTGGATCCGTTGGAGAAGATGTAATGATCGGCCGGATATGGAAAATCTTCAAAAGGGAAGATTCGTCTAATCCTGTGAATTTTGGAGCATGATGAGATTTCTCTGGATGATTTTGAGTGGTTTATAGAGTCTCTTGGTCACCACATATAAGTTTGAAGTCCCTTGAAGTAAGTTGATCCTGGACTTTCCTTAAACAGCATCGGTTCGGATCTTCTTGTTGGGAGTGTATCTAGAGGATCCGGTGGTGGATTGATGCGTTCTTGGCCCTTTGGAACCATGAAAGGCCCAAGATTAGTCCCTAAGTGGTCCAGAGTGAAGGCCGCTCATGAGCTGGACTGTGTAGCTCAATGTTTGGCGTTGTCACGAATAAGGCTTTAGCAAAGAAGGTCCAGCTTCTAAAATCCATAACTTTCGGCTCCAAGTTTTGTTTGGGCTGATTTCACTTTGAGGAGTTAGCTGAGTGAGTCAAGAATCCATAGCAATTAACCTCATGTCTTAATTCTCTTCGTAGACCTTGGAGCGTCTTGATAAGTGATTGTATTTCTTCATGATCCTCCGGGGAAGGTTGTTGAAGTGATCTCCTTGAGTCTGGCTCAGGTGCTTGAGTGATGGATGAGTCATTGAGTTTAGGCAGCTGAAACATGTCTAAGAAGGTCATCTCCCCTTTATCTTCGACATGTTTTCCAAGTAAGGTCATCTCCCCTTTATCCTTGGTGTATTTAGCCAAAAACTCAACAACCAAATCTAAGCCTTGCGTATTGGTCAATGGTCTTTGGTCGAGGATCCTATCACTAAAGGTCTCAAATTCATAGGACTTTGAGGTTGAGCTCCACCTTGAGAACGCCATTGATTGTTTTGAGCTTGAGGAGGATTCCCATAAGGTCCTGGTTGAAATGGGTTTCCTTGAGATCCCCTTGGTGGATAATGTTGATCTTGGGGGTTCTCCACATTGTTGCTTATATAGGAAAGATTGTTGTTCCTATAGTTTTGATTGTAAGGCTGGTTTTGGTAGTTGCCTTGATACTTGCCTTGATTCTCTAAGTAATTGACTTCTTCTTGCACAATATCACTACAATCATAAACCGATTCTTGACAACCTTATTGTCCACCATTAACCTCTCCAATGTAGTTCACATCTTTTTGGTTCACTAGGAATACCTTACTCAACTTATCAATCTTGTCATTAAGCTCCTTGTACATTTGGCTTTCCAAATCTGAATCCCTATTGCTCCTATCATAGTCTCCTCCATAGCAAGCTTCGCTTTGAGCAAGATTCTCAATTAGTTGTTCTCCTTGAATCGTAGTCAAACTATCAAAACTCCCATAGATAACTGTATCCAAAGCTTTCTTATAATGCTCAAGTGTTCCTCTATAGAAGATCCCTAATAGACTCTCTTTGGATAGCCCATGGTGTGGACAACTTCTTATGTATTCCTTCAAGCTTTCCCATGCTGCTTAGAGATTCACATTCCCTCTTTACTTGAAACTAGAGATATCATTTCCAAGCTTGGTCATCTTTTGCTTGGGATAGAACTTTGTGATAAATTCCTTCTTAACTATATCCCAAGTATAGACCAATTCTGATGGAGTGTTTCTCTCCTATTGTGAAGCCTTGTTCCCAAGAGCAAAAGGAAACAAAATCATCTTGATGGCATCCTCATGAACACCATTCATCTTGGCTGTCCTACATAGTCTCTCAAATCGATCTAGATGATCCAAAGAGTCTTATAATGGCAATTTATGATACAGCTGATTTTGAGCCATATTGATCAAGCTCGACTTGACTTCAAAGTTGTTGGCAGCTACGACCGGAGTAGGATTTCCACATTGAACTTCTCTAAGATTTGGCTCATCAAAAGCTCCAATCGGTCTAGCAGCTGCTGGTTGATCAAATCTCGGAGGTTGGTTTTGAACTCCAACATCATGAACATCTCCAGTAGGAGGTTGCTCGTCTTGTACCCCTGTTAGGTTATCGCCTTGGTTTTCCATAACTAAGCTTCTCAAGTGATCTTCTCGCTCTTTAGCTCGTCTTTTGTTAGCTACTCTTCTATTTACCCTTTCAAGTGCTAGTAAATCTGGATTACACTTAAGAATTTCTCCTTGTCTAATCCTTAGTTGCATGAACCTTCAATAGAAAACTCAAACGATTAAGTAACAACAAAGAAAATAAAAACTCTAGTCTTAATCAGAATCCCAATCCTATGGCTAATTGCAATCTGTTCCCCAGCAACGACGCCAAATTGATGAACAACTTGCTATTTTAGTTCCCCAACAACCAATTAAATTCAACAAATGCAAACAAATTGTCGTTGTGAACACTTGAGGATCGAATCCACAGAGAACCTATAACTAACGCAATAAGATATAAGAAGTCTTAACTAAGCTAAAGGAATTTAAGATGATGATTTGGAACTACTAATACCACCAAGAATAAAATCAAACCAAGCAAGAAACAAACATAAACTAACAACTTAAATTCAACCCAAAACAAGGCAAGCAAACAAGATAAGCAAACAAGCAAATAACAAAGATTAAAAGTGAATGGTCTAAGGCAAGGCAAACGATTTAAGGAAGGGAAATCAAACAATGATGCAACAAGGTACAATACTAGCACAGCCTAAGGCATGAGACACAAAAAATAGAACATCCCACTCTTATAGCAATGGCCTCTTTCTTAATCAATGAATCAAGCTAAATCTCATTTGTCAAATTCAAATACCAAAAAACATTACAAACAAGATCACTAAGACCACTAATCCCCTAGACATCATCTATCAAAGGCTTAGGAAGAACAACTCTAAAATAGGTCTTTTGGGAATTTCATCGAACACCTCTCAGGCGATGATCTTCCTAGCATCATTCTTCATGTGATCAATATGAATCAAACATTAAGAGCACCCAAATAGAAGGAATCTAACAACATAAGCATCAATGATCAACAACCCAACCCTAGATCTAGCCTAACCTTCAACCATTCTAAGAAACTACTCATTCATCATGCAAATGAAACAACAAGCAAATAAAATGATGAACATAATGAAATAGAGATGAGAATAGATAAAGAGATTCTTCAATTAGATTAAAGAAATGATCCAAAAAGAATCATCCAAAAGGGTCTCAAGTATTATCTCTCAAATATGTTCTTAAGAACAAAACAAAGAAAACTTAAGAAAATTAAGAGCTAAATTGAATATGTGGCTTAGCTTGGCCTAAAGTTTTATTTTTACCTATTTATTCTCTTAGCATTAAGGTTAAAAGGTAACCGGGTCGACCCGGGACAAACCGGGTCGACCCGGGACAAACCGGGTCAGACCAAAAATCTTGCTAAGTGTCCATGTGCAGTCCGGTGTGGTCGAGTGTGTGTGGTCGACTAGGTTATTGATGAAGCTCAATCCAGGCAGAAGAACTCGTGCATTGGTGGTCCATCGATCCAGCTTGGTCGGATGTGCGGTCGAGGGTGGAACGTGTGTGTTTGTACGGGACCGAACTTCATCGTTTGAATGTGGTCGGGCCGTTGGTCGATGATGAGCGGTCCAATATCCAGTGAATCCAATGACCTGGCATCGACCCCTCCTAGTCGGACAAGTGGTTGAGGATCGCGTATGTCTGTGAGTTGTGCATTTGTGGCTGGATCGGGTCATGTGCATTGACCATTTGATCGATGGTTGGGTCGTCTTCGATCTCCTACATAAAATAGTGTGTCGACCTCCACTGGTCGACTTTGGGGTCAAGATCACGTGTTCTGGCTACTTATCCATGAGTGTCCCTGTCTTTTTCTCCATCGGGTCACGGCCATTGACCTTAAGGTCGATGCCGCCTTCATCCGCGTGTGGTCCACAATCGGTCGACTTCAGTCTGGTCGGTTGTGGGGTTGATGCAAGGCCAACCTTCCCATTTTTCATTCTTCTTGATCCATTCCAATCCCCATGCTTAAATGTTTTATCCTATGAACTCTAAACCTCCAAGTTAAGCTCCCAAACACCTAAAATGACTCACAAAGAACCAAATATGCAAATGCATGACCTAAGGACTATAATGCATGAATTATACACAATGTGATCTAAAATGAATCTAAATGCAATTTATATGAATGATAATGATGCAAAATCATGATGAAAAACAAACTAATAAATACATATATCAGCTAGTGATGGGTATATTGGAAGCTGAGCTTTACAGTAAACTTTTGGATGCTCAAAAACCAGAACTAGTTCAATTGTGATAGAGGAGCTGGTAGAGACGAGTTAAGAGTTTAAGCCGAGATTTGGTTCTAGTCCTACCAAACTCAACCCGCCAACTCACAGTGCAGGCGGTCGAGTCCTCTTCATCAATCAAAAATGATGACTGATCTGAGTTGAAAGCGCCTAAGGTTGAGATGAAACCGCTTCCCGATAGGCTAAGGTACGTTTTCTTGGGCCAAAACTCTATACATCATGTGATTGTGAATGATGCATTGGATGATGAACAGATTGATATGTTATTTACTAAGCATAAACGTTTTAGAAAGGCTATATGATATATTGTACTAATATTAGAGGGATATCCCCTAGTTTTGCACACATAGGATACATCTAGAGAATGAGTCTCATTCTAGCATAGAGCTTAAAGGAAATTGAATCCCAACCTTAAGAAAGTAGTGAAAAAGAAGATTTTTAAGTTGTTAGATACTGACGTGATTTATCCAATTTCCGATAGCAAATAGGTTTCTCCTGTGCGTTGTGTCCTTAAGAAAAGAGGTATTACTGTGGTTAGGAATGATAAAAATGAGCTGATACCTACTAGGACTATAACGGGGCATAGGATGACCATTGATTATAGGAGATTCAATTCTTCGACTAAGAAGGATCATTTCCCTTTGCTTTTTATTGATCAGATGGTAGAAAGGTTATCTAGCCTTCGGTATTACTGTTTTTTGACGGATATAGTGGATTCCTTTAAATACCTATACATCCGGATGATTAGGAAAAGACTACCTTTACTTGCCCTTATAGCACATTTGCTTATAGACAAATGCCTTTTGATTTGTGCAATGCTCCTACTACATTTCAACGCTGTATGACTTCTATCTTTTCAGATTTGATCAAGGAGATGGTTGAGGTATTCATGGATGATTTCTCTGTCTATGGTCTTCTTAATTCTCTTGTTTATCAAACTTGTGCATGGTTCTAAGTAGGTGTGTGGAGGCAAACTTGGTGCCGAACTGGGAAAAGTGTCATTTCATGGTTTAAGAAGAGATAGTTTTGGGACACAAGATTTCAGAGAAGGGTATCGAGGTTGACAAGGCCAAGATCAATGTAATGATTTAGCTGCAGTCGCCTAAGATAGTCAAGGATATCATGAGTTTCTTAAGATATGTTGGTTTCTACAGGAGATTCATCAAAGACTTCTCCAAGATAGCTAAACTACTCAAACGCCTGCTATGTAAAGAGTTAAAATTCTCATTTGATGTTGAGGGTCTAGAAGCATTTCTGAAGATCAAGGAGGCTTTGGTATCAGCCTCTATCATCCAAGCTCCAGATTGGAATCTACCTTTTGAGGTCATGTGTGATGCTAGTAACTATGTTATAGGAGCAGTTCTAGGTCAGAGGAATGATAAGAAGTTGAACATGATTTACTATGCAAGCATGACACTAGATGATGCTCAAACCAAGTATGCAAAAACAGAGAAAGAGTTACTAGCATTAGTCTTTGCATTTGAGAAGTTCAGGTTATACTTGGTTGGTTCGAAAGTAATTGTCCACACAGACCATGCTTCTTTGAAGTATCTCATGAAGAAGAAAGATGCCAAGCCTAGACTCTTGAGATAGATTCTGCTGTTACAAGAATTTGATATGGAAGTTGTTGACAAACCTGGGATCGAGAATGGAGTTGTCAACCACTTATCCAGGATGATGATAGACGATCTGATCCCTATAGACGATTTTATGGCCATCAGAACAGTAGGAAACCAATTGGTACCACTGAACTCAAGGAACATAGGGTCGAGCTCAGCATTCAACACATCGAAAATCAAAATCAATTCAAGGATAAGCTTGTTGGAGCTCATTTACCTTGGTATGAAGACTTGGTGAATTATTTGGTGGTTAGAGAGGTACCAAAGAGTTTGGACAAGTACCAGAAGAAAAAGTTCTTCAGAGATGTAAACAACTATTTCTGGGATGAGCCTTATTTCCAAGGTTTAGAGTTCCAAGGGTAGTAATCAGTGATAGAGGATCTCACTTCATTAACAAAGCATTTGAAAGTTTATTAAAGAAGTATGGAGTCAGACACAAGGTAGCAACTCCTTACCACTCTCAAACTAGTGGACAAATGGAAATATTAAACAAGCAGATCAAGGTAATACTTTCAAAAGTTGTCAGTGCATCCAGGAGAGATTGGGAAGCAAGGCTTGATGATGCACTGTGGGTATATCGAACAGCTCACAAAACCCCAATAGGGAGGATACCATTCCAGCTGTTGTATGGTAAAGCATGTCACATTCCACTTGAGATTAGATACAAGGCGATCTGGGCAACAAAATTCTTGAACTTCAAGTTAAAGACAGCCTAAAAAAGAAGGCTCATTGACTTGCATAAACTAGAGGAAATCAGGTTTGATGCTTGTGAGAGCTCAAAAATTTACAAGGAGAAGACCACAGCAATCCATGACAAGAAGATAGCACCAAAGAAGATTTCGGCTGATGATCAAGTGCTTCTATACAATTCAAGGCTTAAGTTGTTTCTAGGGAAGCTGAAATTTAGATGGTCTAGTCCATTCCAAGTGCAAGAGGTTCTACCATACAGAGCAATCACATTGATCAATAAGAATGGAGAACACTTCACAGTAAATGGAGAGAGAGTCAAGCCTTACTTGGTTGATGGAAACATTCCCGAGAAGACCTTAGCTCTTCTCGATGAGCCATCCCATCTCTAATGGGTGATCAAAGTCAAGTTTAGAGACTTAAAACAAGCGCACTTAAGAGGCAATCCCATGGTATCCTTGTACATATTTGCTTGCAGTTTTTATTCATTTCTTTCTGTGTTATTCTCTATTCCAGGATATGGGGAAAAGTACCACTAATCACAAGAGTCGAGCAAAGCTAATTCTGGCCAAAAATAGCATAACTCGACCTTCACACTCACTGGATAGAGGTTGAGTTCAGTACTCAAGCTACCACATGCTCAAGCTTAACCACCAAACTTGACCCACTGTCGTCGAGTTTAACTCCAACGGTGCCAAACTCCATCCTTTCATGTATACACAATTGTATCTGTACTCTAGCTCTGCCGGTCTAGAATTCTCCTTCAAGCTTCTGTCCACACAAAGGACTGTGTGATTTAAGTATGGGGGAGGGTTCTAGAGGATATTAAATATGTTTTTGTGTTCTTAGTTTTTTTTTCTTGCATCTCATATATAGCATAAAAATCCATAAAGACTTTCCATTTCAACATATCTCATTGCATAGCATTACATTTAAGACATAGAAAAACCATAAAATTTGAAATTTTTTAAAAATGCATTCCACAAAAATAGAATGTTCATGTAGTTACATTCATATAGGATTGAGTCTAGCTGCATTTGTTGGGAATTATCTTGTTGAGGATATGCATTCTTGTTAGGTTGTTGGCTAGTAACCATAGTGAACTTAGTGGGCTGATGATCTTTCTCTGTAGAAAGTTGATGGGTAGATCATTCACCTAGGAAACCTATGCTTGTGTTGTGTCTCGAAAAGATCTGATTTGTTTCCTTTTAATTGGATTTAAACCGCATAATTAGGGCTTAGAGATGCATTAAATGCTATCCTTCCTTGAGTTTAACCTGGCAGGAACTAAAGTGACTTCTTACAAACCCAGCTCATCCAATGATGTCTAAAGTGAGCGGGAAATATGTGTAAACCTGTATACTTAGGTATTATGAATCTTAGGGTTGGATGCTAAGCTTGGATACAAGCATATGGTGAGACTTCAAAAGGGAACATGGGCTCACTTGTGGATTATGGTTTTCAATCTAAAAGCAACTTGAAGGTGTGACTCGACACAGACCAGTGAGTTGGAAGATTTCAGATATCAGAAGCTAGACTCAACCCTTGAGCTTGACAGAATAGGCTGGAGTTGCGGTTTCCGTGAAGACACAACAAGAGTTAAACCCTTAACTCGACCACACTAGTTTGAGTTGGGTTGCTGAACTTTCATTTTATTGATTGTTTCTCTGCGTTGACTTTATTAGGGCTTCATGTACTGGGCTATAAATATTCCTTTAGCCCCCAAAAACACTATCACATTTTATTTCCAGATTTGGCGAAATTTAAGATAGTTTTTCTCTTTTTTTTATGTATTGAATACTTGATTTGATGATAATCAATTAAGTTTATGGTTTTGCTTCTTTTATATTTATTTTTCATCTTTCTTTTGTCTTTCTAGTTATGTTCCCCATTTTAAATTTTGGGTTATTGCATTTGTTCATGATTAGTGGGTAAATCAATTAGAGTTAGTGAGTAAATGGGCTAGATCTTGTAGATCTAGGAATTTTATCACTTGTTTAAGCTCTTTCATGTTTAGATCTCTCTTATCTATGTGTGCTTAATGCTTACTTCATATTGGCCACATGAAATCTGATCATTGCATTCCATGCCCATAAGGTGTTTGTGAAAATGTTTGATAGAACTTAAAATTGGAAATGCTTCTCTAGCCTAAGGAATTAGTTGTCTAAAGTGTTTGTTAGGCTTATTAGACTGTTTCTTCATGCCTTCTTTAATGTGGAGCATGAGAGTGGGTTAAGGTGCATCTTAAGGAGAGAATTAGTCTTCATGAGAATGATTCTGGTTGCTTTTAAGTCTATTGCCTAGAGGTCACCCAAATAGGTTGTTGAACAAGTGATTAGTCCTTAGCTATGCTCAGATCGATTATCCCAGCTCCTCATGATCCCACCATTATCTTTGTTATTGTTAATCGCTTGATGTTATTGTTCATTGCCATTGCTCTTTCATTTTATTTTGATTCTCTATTTATTGTCGGTCTCGATTTGGTAACCCAAAAAGTGTTAGATTATGCTTGAATTAGAGTAGCTTAGCATAATACCCCTAGTGTTAGCAATACACTTTTGGCTCGACACCTTATATACAATAAGGGTTTTGGTATTCAGGTGGCAAAAGCTTGTTACCACAGGCCTGCAGAGTTGAAACATTAAGATGTTGCCTCCAGAGTATCGCTAGTCCCCCACTAAGTCCTCTAGGTTCAACCATGTACTTGTTATCATATCCTGTCCAATTTTTAACTTATTCTAAATATCTCTCTTCATTTTTTGTCTACATCAGGAACATTATGTTCGGAAATAGCTTCCTGCGTATTTTCTTTAGGCGTCGAACTGTCAGGATGTTCCCTAGCCCCTGATAGTTCGAACTTAGAATACTCACTTGGTCGCGGGTGGCTTGAGGATAGCCACCAGACCCTCTTTGTTTGCTTTAAATTTCATTTCCATACTCGTTCTTTCTTCGATGAGTAGCATCTATTTCTTTTTTGCAACATACTCATCCAATTCGTCTCTGTTTTCCTCCATGTGCTCTAGAGGCTTAGCTTTCATTATTCCAACTGATTATGTATCTTTAGTCTTCAACTGCTCTATTGTTCTTTATTTTGTGCTTATTTTGTATTCCTTATGCTTGATTTGATATTGATCCTTCGGTTGCTTTAGCATGTTTGGCAATTTCTCATACATAATTAGTTGTTGGTTGTCCTGTTGACTTCATGTGTTGTCCTCAGAAGTTGTATGCTCTTTCTTTCCCAAGTTGTTCTCGCATCG
The DNA here is from genome assembly GCA_900406405.1 of Lepidium africanum. Lineage (NCBI taxonomy): Eukaryota > Viridiplantae > Streptophyta > Magnoliopsida > Brassicales > Brassicaceae > Lepidium > Lepidium africanum. The sequence goes on from OVAX01000033.1 coordinate 83,855, forward strand.
TTCTTTTGTTAAGGTCTTGTGGTCATTCCCAAGATCATGTTCTATAGCTTTTATTCCCAGTGACTTTGTTGAGACTTTTTTACCTTGCTCGATGCCTGGTTGTTCCTCTTTCCTTTGTTGAAGTTTATTGTGTGGAGTTTCCTTTTCCATGTGTCAGTCTTCTACAGAGCTGACACATTCTTTTCACTCTTTCAGACTCCACATTAATGTTGATGAGCTCCCCTGTTGGTAGTCTGAAGGTTATGTTGTCTCTAATTGGGTTTTTAATGTCAAAGAGGAGTTTGACCCTAATAAAGTTGTGAAGGTGATTTTTATCCTGATCATAGTCCACCTCTAGTACTCTACCTATGGAATTAGCCACATCTTTGAAGAGATCCATAGTGTAGTGCTCAACTGGAATGTCTGATAGTCTAATCCACTTCGGAACTTGATTAAGCATATTCGCCAAGAATTTGTTGTCTATCTTAACGATTATTCTCCAATCCTCAAAGTTCTAGTAGTTGAACTTCAGGATCTCTTGGAGATCTTCTTCATATTGGAATTTAAATTTAATGAAATCATTTCCTAAAATTGTTCCTTTGATTCTATTTTGGAGCCTCCAAATCCTAGGTAAACCCATCATAACTTTGGTAATATTTTGAGATTCTGGATTGAGTAATTTATCTATTAGGGTGCAATTATCCTATGTTGTTGTTATCTATTGCTTGATTCTCTTGAATCGAGATCGATCTGAGATTCTCTATGAGTTGTAGATCCATCTTGCCTTCACTAAAATATTCTCAATCTAGAGAGGAATCAGCCTTGTGAATTGCTAGATTCCTCTTCTCCGATTGATTTAGCTTGGATTTCGCTTTGTTCATGGATGATGAACTCCGAAGGGAGCTATGTTGTTGGTTGGTTCTTTAACTGATGTGTTTGAATGTATTAGATGATTTGTGTCATCGATTATTAATGAGAAGGATCGGAAGGATTCGTGAGGTTTGTCGGATTGAGTCCGAGAGAGAAATCAGAGTCAGAGAGAGTCCGAAAGTTTTTTTTTTCATTTTTTTTGGTCCAAAATTTCATAGATTAGCAAAGGTGAAATATATGGAGAATTACAACAAAAGCCAGCTGAAAATATTAATATGCCCGGAAACATTGCCCTAACGAGGGAAGTTTTTTAAAACTAGTCCCGAAAAGAACATAGGTAAGACCCTAAGAACCGAAACCTAAAAAAAGCTACCACGATACCAAAGCATGAAAGAACACTGTCGAGCATTACGAGACCCAAGGCGATGACGAATCCTCCTATAATGACTAGGTGTACCGCAATAGTGAAGAACAAGAGCTTTACCGGCAAGAATGAATCCCAAATCTCCCGGAAATGGCGAAGCCGAAACTAAAACATATAGTGGACATGTTGCCGCCTCGAAGAACCCTATCAAAAAGAAGACTTCGTACAATTCTTGAAAGAATTAACAAGGAGCGAACCTACCTTCGACTCGGTGGAGCCAAACCTATAAGAGCACAACACCCGAACAAACCCAGTGAGGCAAAACTTTGAACATGGCTGCAGTTAAAAGTGAATCGGATCTGGACTACAGATCTGAACCAAAATCTAACCAGAACTAAACCAAGACTTTAACCAAACTAAGAGACCCAACCAGCAAGAAGATCCATGGAAAAACAGAGTAAATGATTCCAAGAAGAAGAAGTCACCGGATATGGTGGACTAAAGGCGTGAGGATCTCATTAGCAGTACTCTCCACAGCTGTAGCTCGGACCACCTTCATCACCGGCATTACCAAGAGCTTCGACGTTATATAATAGGTCTGTACACTCCATTGGTAAATTGAGAACACCGTCAAACATCAAACAACCTTAACTCAAGCCCCGTTGTGACTGTTCCCGAACCCAACTTCGCTTTTACCCAAGTCACCATCACACCGGTGGACATAAACAAAGGAGTGAACATGTAGCCACCGTCAGTGTGCTCCCAATACATATCTCAAAACTTTGAAGACGGTAGCTAGGTTAAACATTGGAGAGAGAACGCCTTTTGGTTTTTTTTTCATTATGATTAGTAAGAAAATTATGCAAATAACATTGAAAAGAAAAAAAAAACCAAGAGACCCCGATCCGGTAGCGGAGTATCCGCCCGAATAAGGAAATATTTTGTTGGGGTCAAAGTCGACGTAGTTCATGTTCACTTTGCTTTCTTCGGGCACCTGTAATCAAGAAACTAACCTCTCTCTCTCTCTCACTTTTGAATTTTCCTTCAGGTGTATCTCTTCATTTGATTCTCCTTCGCTCTGGATCATCCAACGATTTGGTGTTTAGATTGATCGTTTTTCATCGGAATTCTCAAATTATAAGTATCACGAAAGGCGGAAGGATCACGTGGCGTAAAATTAGAGAACTTTTGCCTGCTAGATCTTGAATTCGGGGATCAAATTCTGTAATTCGAGGTTTCTATTTTTGTTTGGTTGAAGAGATCAGAGGATGGCATCTGAGCAGTTGATGTCTCCCGCCAGTGGCGGAGGACGCTACTTTCAGATGCAGTCGGAATTCCCTTCGGTGGTCTCTTCGCTGTTCTCATTAGCTCCTGCTCCAACTCAGGAAGCCAATCGTGTTTTTGAAGAATTACCCAAGGCAGTTATCGTCTCCGTCTCGCGGCCTGATGCCGGCGATATCAGCCCTGTACTATTGTCTTACACCATTGAGTGCCAATACAAGCAGGCAAGTATCAAGGTTCAGAGTTTCATCGTCACATAAATGCTTGGATCAGAATCCGTTTTCAAAATTGCCGCTGGGTATTTTAATTTTACGGTTACAGAAAATGACTATCAACAACTTCGAATCTAGTATTTATCAAAAAAAAAAAAAAACAACTTCGAATCTAGTTTACTTGGATACTATTCTTTGGCTTGGTTCATCTGCTAGTAGTACAAGCAATTCCATGTACTTCATATTGGTTAAGTCTGACTATTGATCCAAGTAGCAAAAATATGTGTTTAGGTACCTAGTTTCTTGGGTTCATGTAATCCTAAAATTACATTTACAGAAATCGTCAAGTCTGGCCATTAAGCGATGCTATTCGGTTGAAGGCCCTATTCTGAGACCCATTAGTCAAAATTTCTATGTTTTTCCTTACTTTAGTGGAAATGGTGCTTGGACTTTTCAATACTTGAAATTCTTGAGTCGTAACTAAGCGCTTTTATGTAACAGTTCAAGTGGCAACTTGTGAAGAAAGCCTCTCAAGTGTTTTATTTGCATTTTGCATTGAAGAAGCGTGCATTTATTGAAGAAATTCACGAAAAGCAGGAACAGGTTTGTGCTGACTAGAAATATCTTCTACTAGTTTGTGTTTCCCTCTGAATGTTATAGGCTTTTCCCTGGCCTGTTTTAAAATTGTTTGTGATTGCATGCTTGATGTTGCATCGAGTTTTGATGTGGTTTTCTTTCGAATATCACATTAAAGGTTAAAGAATGGCTTCAAAATCTAGGAATAGGGGATCATGCACCGGTTGTGCAAGATGAAGATGCTGATGAAGTTCCGTTACATCAAGATGAGAGTGCCAAAAATAGGTCAGACATTCTGCAGTCATTTTTGGCGTGATTAATTGCTGATGTGTGTCTATTATATACTTCCAAGGGATACCTTTTATTTTCTGACAATTAGTCTGTTTTGTTCAGAGATGTTCCCTCAAGCGCTGCTTTGCCAGTCATTCGTCCGTTGGGAAGACAGCAGTCGATATCAGTTAGAGGAAAGCATGCAATGCAAGAATATCTGAATCATTTTCTAGGGAATCTTGATATTGTCAATTCACGGGAGGTATATTTCTATAATCTTTTCGCTGGGTTGTCTACTTTATAATAGGCAATACCTAGTTATGTTCATTGTTGTTTTCTCTTCTACTTGATCTAGAAATCTGAATACATCAAGTGAATATCTAATGATTCGATAATTTTAAAGGTTTTATTATCTTACACATTGAGCTTCATTCATTTCTAAGGCATATGCGTCTTTAGTTAAATGCTAAATGTGTAATATAGGTTTGCAGGTTTCTGGAGGTCTCCATGTTGTCATTTTCACCAGAGTATGGACCCAAATTGAAAGAAGACTATATTATGGTAAAACATCTCCCGAAAATTTCAAAGAGTGATGATGAGTCTAATAGATGCTGTGGATGCTGTTGGTTCTGTTGCTGCAATGATAATTGGCAGAAGGTATGGAAATTCTCAATTTCTTGCCCATATTCGTGTGGTTTGTATTTTGCCATGAAAAATTGGTTACTTTTGGTACTTCCTATGGTATGACTCGTGAGTTTTGTTTATGTTTTTTCTTCTGTTATCCTTCTCCCCTCGCTCACGCTTGCTTTGTCTCTCAACACGATGAACTTCATGAAAAACTAATTTTTCAGAAGCAAAATAAATGTAATTTTTAGTAGCTCTTTTTTTTATTGCCAAAACTTGCCACCACTTTACTGGAGAGGTTTTGAGGAATAAAATTGTCTGACTGCTTAGCCACAATGGGGAGATGTTAACTCTGCTGTTGATCTATATGTTATGTATTGTATGTGCTCTCAAACGCAAGAATGCAGTTTGTCTCTTTTTACAAGTCATGTTATGCTCCTGATCAGACTTCCAAAACCAATGTGTTATGAAAAGATGGTATCTAAGGTTTCGTTTTTTTCCAGTACAGGTGTGGGGAGTACTAAAGCCAGGTTTTCTCGCCTTATTGGAAGATCCGATTGATGCAAAGCTATTAGATATAATTGTTTTTGATGTCCTACCAGTTTCTAATGGTAATGATGGTGTGGGTGTATCGTTAGCAGTAGAACTGAAGGATCACAATCCTTTGCGGCATGCATTTGAGGTTAGCAGTTAGTGCTCTACTTGTCTTATATGCATGCTTACTCCATGTAAATAACCAAGAATAGTAGGATATTCCTTTTGTTGTCATTTAAAGTGGGAGTCCATTGAATTCGTTTTGTACAAGCATAGAGCTGAATCTTCCTCAGTTTCATGCCCTGCTTTTGCTGCACAAATATTTCTCTGGATAGACTCAAGAATGCTATGGATAATCCATACTTTATCGTTTCTGTGAAAATGTCATAGGTGACATCTGGAAACCGGAGTATAAGAATAAGGGCAAAGAGTAGTGCAAAAGTTAAGGATTGGGTGGTTTCTATTAACGATGCTGCTCTTCGACCTCCTGAGGGTTGGTGCCATCCCCATCGCTTTGGCTCATTTGCACCCCCAAGGGGCTTGACAGATGATGGAAGTGAAGCCCAGTGGTTTGTAGATGGTGCAGCAGCTTTTGCAGCCATTGCTGCAGCCATTGAAAATGCTAAATCTGAGGTCTAGTACTTTCCATTACAGAATATGGAGATCGAGATGTTGAACATCATATTTCGACTGATCTGATTTTTCGTGTAGATTTTCATTTGTGGCTGGTGGGTGTGCCCAGAACTCTATCTTAAGCGACCTTTTGATTCCCATACTTCCGCCAGACTTGATAACTTGTTGGAGAACAAAGCTAAGCAAGGAGTTCAGGTACTTACTACAGGCATACATGTCCTTATCATCTATGTCTGTTGAGAAGCGTGTCCAAATTGTGCAATGGAGATTTCATTGGGGAGATTTTGAGGGATGAGCACATGTTCTTGCTTAGAAATTCCTTTTGTGGATCCATTTCATTGAAGGCTATGCCACTCTTGGTAACATGCCTTGTAAGACTTATTGTGTGATCTTGCAGAGTATGTTACTGAAAGAGCCATAGTATTTTTTTCTACTTGGTGACAACTTTGTAAAGATAGATAGTTTTGCCTCTGATCATTTTCTTTTCCTGTCCTCTCAACATTTAGCATTGCTTTAAGTTGTGTTTTGGTCTAGTTTAGTTTATTAAGTGCTCGTTGTACTTGGGGATAATCTTGGTTAACTTGAAAACTGGCTTGTATTTGTTTATTTCTGGAGACACTGATTTCCAATTCTCATAGTTAGATGAGTGTAATTTTCATAATTTTTTACATTCTTCTACGTAGGTTGATTAAGTATGCTTGTTCACCAGTGTCGACATGTAAACTTTCAGTGTGCTGTGTGGATTTTCAGGTTTTCATTTCTTTAGTAATATCCTTTTTCAGATATACATCCTTCTCTACAAAGAGGTTGCTCTTGCTTTAAAGATCAACAGTGTATATAGCAAACGCATGCTTCTTGGCATTCATGAGAATGTGAGGGTACTTCGTTATCCTGACCACTTCTCAAGTGGTGTCTACCTCTGGTATGATATGGTGGACAGTTCAAATATGTCAATACTTTCTTTGTTGTTCTTGTTTCTTGGTCTGATATTAGATAAATCGTACCCTTAAAACTCATATCTGAACACAAAATTAACCGCGAAAGATTTTAATTTTAACTCTGCATGTCTTCGTAGGTCTCACCATGAAAAACTCGTAATCGTCGATCATCAGGTTTGCTTTATTGGGGGGCTGGACTTGTGTTTTGGCCGGTATGACACATATGAACATAAAGTTGGAGATAACCCTTCTGTAATATGGCCTGGAAAGGACTATTACAACCCCAGGTACGGAATTACATCTTTACCACGAGTATTAGCAAATTTTATTATTGCGAATGAAGAATTGATTTTTGACATGTAAAATCTTTCTTCATTATACCAAGTTGATTCTTTATAATAAGAACTTGTGTGTCACTTGCTAGTTATTTTTGATTGTTAGCTGGGTTTCAACCAATCGTATAGTAGCTAACGAGGATGTCCATTACTCATTTCACATTTCCGAATACTAAGTCTTCTGTTTGAACGCTATTAAATTCTCCAGAGAATCTGAACCCAATACTTGGGAGGATGCACTGAAAGATGAATTAGACCGTAGAAAATATCCACGGATGCCATGGCATGATGTGCATTGTGCTTTATGGGGCCCACCTTGCCGTGACGTGGCTAGACACTTTGTTCAGCGCTGGAACTATGCCAAGGTTTATTTATGCTACTTGAACTTTCGTTTATCTCTTTGTTTTTTTCTCTTGTTAAAACAGTAAGATAACCAATGGTTATTTCAGAGAAACAAAGCACCATATGAGGATTCAATCCCGCTTCTTATCCCCCAGCATCACATGGTTATACCCCACTACATGGGAAGGCAAGAGGATTCAGACATTGAGCACAAGAAAGACGAAGAAAGCATTAAAGGGATCAGAAGAGATGATTCATTTTCTTCTAGATCATCATTGCAGGATATTCCATTACTTTTGCCTCAAGAGCCCGTTGATCAAGATGGTTCGAGTGAAGGGCATAAAGCAAATGGAACAAACAGCAGAAATGGTCCTTTCTCTTTCCGGAAATTGAAAATTGAACCAGTTGATGGAGATACTCCTATGAGGGGCTTTGTAGATGATCTTAGTGTGCTAGATCCTCCAGTAGCAAATCGTGGTTCAAAAGCAATAGATTCAGAGTGGTGGGAAACAGAAGAACGTAGTTATCAGGTTGGCTCTCCAGATGAGACTGGGCAAGTCGGTCCGAGAACTTCATGCCGCTGTCAGGTGTGTACATTGGAAGTTTATATATAATCTATATTCTACTGAATGTTCAATATAAGCTGAGCTGATGTTATCATGAAGGAATCTCTTCTGTTTCCTCTTTGCCTTTAGATTACTATGAAGTTTTCTCGTGATCAGAAAGATTAAAATTTCCCTTCAACATTTAGCACTGATTAGACCCTATTTTCAGATTATACGAAGTGTTAGTCAGTGGTCGGCTGGAACAAGCCAAGTTGAAGAGAGTATCCATTCTGCTTATCGTTCTCTTATTGACAAAGCTGAACATTTTATCTACATTGAGGTATTTGCTATAAGTTTTTTTTTTTTTAATGCAATTTTTGGTGTGCACGAGTTAATCTAATAGACCAAATGGTTAGCGCATCATATAGAGTTTCATTGAAACTACCTGCAATCACTTCTCTTCACATAACAAAAGTAACTTAGTTCTGAAACCAGTAGCTACTCAAATTCACATGTCTTCAATTTTCTGACTTCTATTTTCATGTTGTGCAATGTATCTCCAGAATCAGTTTTTCATATCAGGCCTTTCTGGAGATGACACAATAAAGAATCGTATTGTAGAAGCGTTGTATAAAAGGATTTTGCGAGCCCACAATGAGAAAAAATGTTTTAGGGTTGTTGTTGTTATACCCCTCCTCCCAGGTTTCCAGGTTAGTTTCCTAACTGTAATCTGTTGAATAATTATGCCGCTGAGATGCAATTTGTCTGAAAGCATGCCTATGGCAGGGAGGTATTGACGACAGTGGTGCAGCATCTGTTAGAGCCATAATGCATTGGCAGTATCGAACCATATACAGAGGACAAAACTCAATATTGAATAATCTTTACAATACTATTGGTCCAAAGGCTCATGATTATATTTCCTTCTACGGCCTTAGGGCATACGGTAAACTTTCCGAGGATGGACCTGTCGCCACTAGTCAGGTTAGATATGCGCACTGCTGCCTTTTAAGTGATCACAGCACCATTTATGATGTCTGTTTTTCAAATTTTTAAACATAGTGAGTGTAAAAACGTGAGTGCTATATCTTTCTCTCTATGAAGGTGTATGTTCACAGTAAAATCATGATAATTGACGACCGTGCCGCATTAGTTGGATCTGCCAATATTAATGACCGGAGTTTACTTGGCTCAAGGGATTCTGAGGTCATATATTAAATTCACCTGCTTTTTTGTGCTAAGAATTGGTTCCCAGAAGCCTGTTTTATACTCACTTGCTTCTTTGCTTTATATCAGATTGGAGTACTAATTGAAGACAAAGAGTTAGTAGATTCGCGCATGGCAGGAAAGCCTTGGAAGGCTGGAAAATTTTCTTTAAGCCTTAGGCTCTCTCTCTGGTCCGAACACCTTGGGCTTCGTAGTGGAGAGGTTTGTATCATACCGTTAAATTGTTTCTCTTTGTGGGATTTCTGTTCATAAACAGATATAGAACTTCAAAAGCCAGGGAATGTATTCTGGTACATAGACCGAATGATGAAAGTTGATCTGAACCTTCCGACATGAAGTTTCAGAGGTTCATAATGCCTGTCTTTTTTATTACAAAATTGTGAGCTTTGATTAATTTTTTTGCAGATCGATCAGATTATTGATCCTGTCTCTGATTCAACCTATAAGGAAATATGGATGGCAACCGCAAAGGTTGGAAACCTGATTACATACTAAAATTTTTATTTTTCACGGGCCAGAAATAACACATGAACTTTATTTATCACAACGCAGACAAACACAATGATATATCAGGATGTCTTCTCTTGTGTGCCCAATGATCTTATCCATTCGAGGTACAAGTCCGGTCTATCTCTTTTCCACCTTTTGACGCTATCATTGTGTTGAGTAGTGAACTTAAGCTTGAAAATAGTTCATTTCCAAACCGAAAGAATTTGGATTACGGTAGACCCATGGCCTTGAAACATGAAACTACTTAATTCTATATATATGCAGAATGGCGTTTAGACAATGCATAGCGCATTGGAAGGAAAAGCTAGGACACACAACAATCGACTTGGGAATAGCACCCAAGAATCTGGAGTCTTACCACAATGGTGATATCAAGAGAAGTGATCCGATGGACAGACTAACGTCGGTAAGAGGACATCTCGTCTCTCTCCCATTAGAATTCATGTGCAAAGAAGATCTAAGACCAGTGTTCAATGAGAGTGAATACTACGCCTCCCCACAAGTCTTCCATTAATACCAGTATACCTCAATTCTTGATTGGATTATTCAGTGACCGACCGCTCTACACGAAGAAATATACTTGATTTGTTGCTATCTTTACACACTTCATCTCATATGTTTATGGGAGAGGCATTAAAGGTTTTTGTATAGAGATATGTATATTGGAAACAGGAAGAGAAGCCATTTTTAGTTTTGGTTAACTCTCTTCCGAGGTAAAAAAGAAACAGTTGCTTTTGTTCAGTCAAATATATAGTATCCTATAACGAACTCCATATTTGTAATTATGCGAAAAAAGACTGAAAAGTATAATAAAGTCGGCGTCGAGATCCACCAAGGTCCATGTGCCAATTGTGAGTCGTGTCTCTTTTGGTTACCTCTGGACCAAACAACTCCATTTTTTGACACTTGCATCTCGTTGTTGCCTCGTGTTTGTTTCGACTGTTTGTATCTATTTGTGTGTTATAAGTCTCAACTTACAAAAGAAAATTCAAAGATCAAAAGTAATATCATGTGGGAGTTAGGTGATCAATGTTTTTATTTATTTATAATTATAGCTATATATACACAGATGTGAGTCATATATGATATAATCTAGTTCTGATTTGGTTTAGGTTAATTTAGAGCTCCCTTTAAAATAAATATTAACATCAATCTTTGTAAAAAGATTTAAGTAGTAACTAATTAAAATATCAAAGAAGTCAAAGTAAAGTTGTATAGCGTTGTAACTTGGTTCGAATACACGTTAACAAAATTCTTGTTTCAATATTTCGTAAATAAATTAGATTTAGGAAAAAAATTTAAGAAGTAACTAATTACATTGTGACCATGCATCTAGTGCATTTTAATTTATATTATCTCTTTCCAATATTTTATAACTCTCATTCATTACTAGCATCATCACCCACCCAAGCAAGTCCGCACTCTTATTAATTAATGATTATTCATGCTTAAAACATATATATAAAGTCGTAATTAAGAACTAATTAATATCTATGGATTACCTAAAAAATCTAGCCAAGTGGAGATATATAAAATCTAACATGCACATCTATATATCTAGCCATAGGTATAAGTTTGTTCATTAATTAAGGGCAAGGAGAAACAACGTACAAGTATTAAAAAAAACTTATACATGTTATTTTAAATTCACACGAATATTTTGTTTCATGCATGCCCATTTCTTTATTGCATACATACGTGTATTAAATATATTTTCTCCATTTCACTTTTATTTTTTATATGAACCCTATAAGTATGTTAATCAAATTGTTAGATATATATCCTTGTTTGCAGTATTTTTTTATTGGAGTTTGATTGTAAGTAATAATAGTGTTATTTAGTGTTAATTAGGATGATCCAGCTAATGATTAAAATATTGGAATTTGATTTTTTCCACAACATTAATAGATTGAAAAAAAAATTAGGGTGTGGATTTTAAATTATGAATTGGACTTTATCGATCTAATTGTAATTGTTGAATAGGAGCACACGGTAATAAAAAAAATCTCAATTTTCACCAAGACTAAATCCGTGTGCTCCTAATACTAAAACATTTCTAGAATATTATATAATAGTTTTGAGTAAGTTTACAAAGTAAGTCGGTTTTTATTTAATTACATTTGGATGACAGGAACATATCATTTGACAAGGTGGTGTAATAATAATAATATTAAGAAGATAAAAGTTTTGTTGTTTGAGATCAAAGGCACTTACCATTCATTAGCTTTTAGATTCGAGAGCCTCTCACAGCCACAACTTTTTTGGGACAATTGTGTTTATTGTTTAACAAATCCCACATGATATCATTTTTTATTTCCACCACATTTCGTTTAAAATTTGTTTAACTTTCTTCCACATATCCACATTAATCTAAACATTTTATTATACTAAAGTATATACATCTCTATCCTAATGAGGTAATTACCAACTTTATTTTATTCATTTGTCGGCCTAATTTAGCTTTTTATTAATCATCTTGACAACAAATTGATAACTTTCATTGGTCATTCAATTAGTTGTTGTAACGCTTTTTTTGTTTGCGTTATTTGACCTCCGAAAGTAACAATTTTCGACTATCTTGCGTTTGATTATTGCGTTGAAAATTACATTTTCACTCCCCAACACTTGCTTAATTTTTTTTTTTGTCAATACCTACCTGATCTACAAAACCAAATATCTCAAAACTCAAAACGACGTATATATTGAAAATAATTTTAATGGAAAAACTACAAATTTTAATTTTATCAAAAATGATTTCCTACTTTTTTATTGTTCTTTTTTTTTCCCAAAAACTGCATTAGCCAAAAAAAAACACACCACACACAAGTTATATATATAAAAGGCTGGTTCATATAATCATATAGCATATTTTTAAAATTTTACATATGATTTCGAACTGTTTCTTTTTCTGTTTAGTTTTTATAATCCAAATTTTTTGTTATTATGATATGTTTACCGACGTTGAGTTAGAACTATAATTTCTTAAATCCTAGCTCCGACGACGTAACTTGTTTTTTTTTTTTTTTTTTGGTTAAAAT